>JWZT01002080.1:39129-92177 GCA_000827895.1 Thelohanellus kitauei
TTTAACCAAGATCGGACAAGGCTATTTGCGCCGTGGACGCTGAAGAAAATGTCCAAACAACAAAACCCATAAAAATACCCCAATCGAAATTTGAAAAGTAAGGGGGTGTAGAGAGGGGTAAGTAAAAGTTGTCATAACGGGCAAGGACACTCCATCTTTCTGTAGTAGTGTGATGTGCATGAATAGGGGGCTGAATGTTGTTTGATTGTTAAATTTCTGAAAATCTCGCCAAAACCATAACAGCCCCCTACTCACATGCCATAAGCTTTTAAAAAATCTCCATGTCAGAAAATGTGTTAACAATGTCAACCCCAAAATTCAACGGATAGTGGCTTACTTAGAATTTACAACTTGTCCCTTTTTACCAATCTAAAGTTTGGTTTTGACCTTGTTAAAATGAAATTGTAATTGTAAAAATCAAAACAACGTGAAATTATCAAATGTCGAAATTGAAATTATATCCCTGTAAGGATTTTCCAAAGCGCTCTCGTTTTCCCGGCATTAGTTTTGGGAATATTTCAAACTGTGACAGCTTTACATTAGAGACGATATGTTGTCGACTGAGACTTATAAATAAATTTATCAACGAGTAGTAAAATCCAAGCATCGAACGTCTCAAATATAGACAAGCAGTGGCCACGATGCCTAGTTTAAACCCTATAATTTAAATGAACGTTTGGATTCTTCATTCGGGCAGATGAAACTGAAAATGTTTCTATAGTGAGTGGTCAGAGGGATTAATTTCGCAAATACAATCCAAAACAGCCCTGATTCAGATAAGTATTCTAATGTTGAAGCATAGACACTTTTAAGATTGATTATATGTAGCAAGATAAACCAATTAATAATGAGTGGAAAACCTGTGCAGCGTAAATCAAAAAGCCATTTATGATTGTTAGAACGTTAGCTCTATGTTTTTTTAACTTGATGATTTGTTGAGTGTAGCATTTTCCCTGTTTTGCAATGAAATGATTGATACCGAGAAGGTTGTAATCTCGACAGATAATCATGATCAACATTTTTAAAACGAGAGCATTTGAGTGTAAACGCGCTGTTAATCCACTGATAATCAAATGTTTGTTATGTTTCCCTTAAGACATTTTTCAAGTTTCCAGCATGTACCAAGCTGTTTGAAGTTGTTTCCAGCCTTATCAAGTTGATTAGATATCATGGACGTGTCAGAAGGATTTATAATCGTCAGAATGAGCTGAAACTCAAAAAGTCTCGTAAATCAATCTTGCCATCATCAGGTTTTTAATAAACAAGCCATATGGATTTTGTTGGATTGGATATTTGTAGTCTTGATTGACGGCAAAAATGAATTTTGATTTTAAAGAAAGTAAAATGTGACCAGAATTTCCAGAAATATCTCCAGAGAATTTCGACCTGAAATGATCAACAATGTTTTCTTATAATAATTGACGATGTGATTATTCTATTTTCCAGGTTTTACTCGTGACTCTCCCGTGGATATTTACTATGCTACGAATATGTTATCCATAAATTATGGTCCTTAAATCTGAAGATGAATTGGAGAGCGGAAACATTCACCTGGCCTATTTAACGATCATGTATTAGAAGTATCATTGGGACAGAAATTGAGTTATGGTAAATCTGTGAAGCCTATCAAACAAAAAGTTTCTCTTTTATTATGATTACTTTTTGAGTTGGATCGAATAAATTGGCGGTGTTTGATGGAGAAAGGATGGTTGCAATCATTTCAAAAATTGTCGAATATCAGACCTCTACTTCATTGATCTTAATTTTCCTGACTTTCATTCAAAGATGAATTCTTGGTTCCTGGAAAGAAACGGACGAATCCAAAACATTAATCGATATCTGTTTGATGACCGTCAGCGGTAGTTGTTATTCGTGTCGATGAATTCAAAACTTGAGGTAAACGATGTTTGTGAAGAATTCAGGACCATTTGAAATGAGTCCAAGGCATTAGGAGTGATGCGAGCAATATGATAAAAATTGGAAAATATTTGTTAATTATGGGGCTTTTACCAATTGTGAATTCGAGTCCCTGCTCCTATTGAAGGATTATTGAATCGAGGACGCGTCTTGTAATTCTTGTTTATATTACAATTTATTAAAAAATATTCGAAATTGCCTCAATTCGTATATTTTCATGTTACGGAAATACTGTTACAATTATTGCCCTCAATATCTATTGATACTCTTATTATTCTTTTTTCACGTAGAGGTAGTCGTCTTCAGTCATCATAGAGAGGAAAACCCCTTCCGAATATACCCGTGCCGCCACTATTAAACCAATTGTTACACGATCAAAATGTTACCCTAGGCTTTATATTGAAAGGTCTCCAAGGTCCTCCAGGTCAAGATGGAAGTCCAGGATATCCTGGTCCTCCCGGATTACCTGGCCAGATTGGATTTCCAGGAGAAATGGGTCCGATGGGTCCTCCTGGTCCGACTGGGCTCAAAGGAGACAAAGGTTCACCGGGAAAGCCTGGAGTAGATGGTTGGATAGGTCCACCAGGACCTGCAGGATTTCCAGGAACGCCTGGAAGTATGGGGCCTCCAGGTTTTCCAGGTGCTCCAGGAATTCCTGGAGATCCTGGGCCACCTGGTCTGTCAGCTATTAAATATGTGAGTTCTGTGTTTTACTGCTAGAATGGAACCGTGAAATGCGAAGAAGATACCGCCTGGCTAAGATGCACGGAATTCAAAAGAATCAGCATAATTTCCGCGTTTTGGGGCCGACGAGACATGGGAGTTTGTGCCGAACACACCGGAGACCTCGTGACCGACGTATATTGTCCCACTCAACCCATATTTCTGACGAAGATCAAGGATACATGTGAAGGAACCACCATGTGCGAAATCAGATGTACGAAACGATTTTTTAACGACAAAACCTGTCCCGAAGTTTATAAATACCTCGAAATTTTTTATAAATGCATCGAAGTAATTAACGGCCACGAAGTTGTAAACGAAGAAAACTTACTGAGCGCTAACATGTTCGGATAAGCACTTAGATATTAGTCTTAAGATTTCAAATGTCTCCGATTAACATCCTACGCCTGAATCCATGTTAACAATAATGACAAATTTAACTCCCGAATAATCTTGAAGCATTTTACCACCTATAACTTTTATATCTCCTGAGATCCAATTCTGACCCTGACTTGCGTGTTACAAATCATCAATAATGACTTTTTCCAGTATAGGATAATTTGATTGATATAGTGATCATCTCATCGCGTTTTCTCAGTGATAATTATAATTTGGTTCATTTCCATTTGTCTGGAGTCAACCAGTTTGTTTTTGTATGGATAGCAGAGGCTGAATCTTGTCAATTATTCCTAATTTATGCTAAGATCTTTATATGAAGACTAGCGATGAATAATCTTATTTCTATGAACGTACTTTGAGGCACAAGACAACAAATCTAGTACTGAAAAACATTTCACTTTAAATAAGCAACGCGGTTTTGAAAAATATATGGTGGTTTATGTACAAAATGTTTAAAACTCAATAATTTTAACAAAATTTTTTATGAATGTTTTAAAAAGTTTGTCAATGACATCTTTAAGCTGTACAGCTTCACTCCTATTAAGGTACAGTCCATTGATGCTAATACCATCGAGATATTCGGGCCTTTGGAGAGTCAAAATACAGTGTTTGTAGTTTTTCGCTTATTTCTACATTGAATACATGGAGATGACAGAAGTATAGACTTAGTTTGTTGTGATGACAATCCTTTTTTTTAACTATAAATAAAGTTTATTTACATTTTTAGTCTTAAAAAATACATTTTTTCAAAAACGGCCATATATTTTTCAAACCCGGGCAAATTTACCGAGGTTAGGTTGTTAATTTATATTTTGTCATATATGTTGTCTAAAACTCGATTTCAAAAACAGGAATACGGCTAAATATGAGTTTCAAATATACGGATTCAAAAGGTTTTGTATGTTTCAGGTTTTTAACATAAGAGAATAAAACCTCCCCTTTGTACGTATTCTCTGGCCTGAATGTTTCAACTTGGCATTCTTTCTGTTTGACAAGTAAATTTGTGAAATACCTGTATTATAGAAGCGGATTCTGTTTATAAAAGTGGCCTATTGACGAAGAGTAACTATTCATCACAAAACGAAATTTTAGTTTTAATCTGAAAAGGCGATGGGTTTCGATATTATTTTCTGAAAAAACAGCTCATATTGAGGAATGAGGTGAACACTGGAGTATTTTGACTTTAATTACCCAGTTTTTTCTAAAGAGCTAATGAAACGGATATTTATAATGGTATATAGCTACTGAACGCGTTGTAACATTGACAAATAATTGGTTGGTGATGGCAGGTGGCCACATTTGAAAGCCAGCTTCGAACTCTTGCAGTCAACAAATAGATCTTGTTGATAATCTAGCACTGATGATATTCTTTATCCTATGTATTTTACTTTATCAGGTATGCGATCTTTTCACAGATTTAATCATTAGATTTTTTCCGAGAAACAATTACTGCTCCCAAGTGTTGGAGAGCCCGTCACCCAGCAAATGATAGAGCAGTTGATGATAAGTCAACTCATTGCTCAAAATCTGACCATGGGATTCTTTTTGAGAGGAATCAATGGATTGCCAGGGCCTCCAGGACCTCCGGGTCCGCCAGGTCCACCTGGAGACTCAGGATATCCAGGACCTCCAGGTTTACCAGGACAGATCGGAGAAGATGGAGCTCCTGGACCTCAAGGACCCCAAGGCCGTACAGGTAACCCTGGTGGTCCTGGTATTACTGGGCCTAAAGGTGATCCTGGAGAGCAAGGAATCCCAGGACCTCCAGGACAACCGGGTGTACCTGGACCAGTGGGCCCACCTGGTCCACCTGGAGCTCCAGCACCCGAAATGCTTCTTCCAGTATTCGAATTTAATAACTAGGACTACACAGTCCTTTGTGAAGGTGAAAAGGCTTGGATTCAATGCAAGCAATACGAAGTGGTGTCGATCAACAAAGTTTATTGGGGAAGAGACGATTATACAACATGTGATAAAGTCCCAACGGGTCTTACTAAAGACCGATTATGTGACGCCAACCAAGAAGAGGCTATGGATAAAGTCTTGGACCAATGCCGCAACAAGCAAGCATGCGAAGTTGTGGCGACTAATATATTCTTTAACGACAATGCCTGTGGAAACATTTACAAGTTCTTGAAACTATGGTCAGGAGTATTAATGACTCTAGGTATGACTGTATGCCTGATGATCTGAATACCGTTAATGTTGGAAAAGATGCTCTCAAACGCAGGAAACGGTTTTCTACCCACGAGAGTCCAATCAAGCTATAAACACTAAATTTATTAGAATTTCCCAGTGAAAAACTTTTGAATTGAGTCTCAAATCTTAATTGAGATTGTTTTTGATAATACTAACCCAGCTAACAGAAAAATGGTTTTTTGGATGATTCAGAAACAGTTGCATGATTTAACTTTTGTCTCTCAAAATTTTCCTGATTGCAATTCATGACCATTATTTCAACGAGTGAGATTTTATATCTTAATTTCTATACTCAATCAAACTGGAGAGATGTTTTCTTAAAATCTTAGCAATCATGATGTCACTTATTCACTTATATATTACTAGAGACCAATTAAGAAAAAAAATAAGTTTGAACATAACCCCAATTGTGAGAAATATAAAATGACAAACAAAACGGTTTGGTAATGAACCATCTCATTCAACATACAGGGTTATGTGCTATTTACGCTACAATCCCTTAGTATTAACAAATAATTTCCCTGTAATGGAATTTTTATTAAATTGATTTCAATCAACTACCGAATAAAAAACTGGATACAAAATATGACGTGCATATTGTTCCGTTTGACAGATTAGGGAAAAAATAACAAACTAAGATTATTTATTTTCTGATATTTACCATTGTGATGTTAAAGTTGCATTTTTTATAGAAAGTACAAACTTTGTGTAGATGCGACAACCCAGTTTATACTGGAATTTTAATCAATTTCCAAGTTCAATAAAGGTGTAATCTTTTGCTATATTTCAGCTCAATATTTTTAAAATCAACTCTTGGCGGAAAAGGGAATACGATCAAGCGAAAAAGGTGGAACTTTTTGTACAAATTCAATTTCGATGTAGTGGTGGTGAATACAGAGGTAGACACAACAGATCAGACAATTGATGAGTCTTTCTTTTCACCGGATTTCTCGCATATCCAATATATCTGGTATGCACGATATCAGAAAATATAACCTTGATGTTCGTAAAGGTTGTTTCGCATGTGCTCTGAATCGTTTCGATGACAGTATACAGCCTCAAAATCACAGTGGTCAAAAACAGAAAATAAATAATAAGTTTATTATTTTTTCAACGTAATTTGTCGTATGGAATGATTATTACCTGTAAGTTCATTACCTAATTTTCATTCGGTGCTTGATTGAAATCAATTCGAAATATAATCAAATTGAAATAAGTTTTCAATACTAAGGGATTCGAGCGCAAATTGCCACGAGCGTATTTCGTGTGCGCATATTTCGTATTTTCGTACAACGCGATTTTTATGCATAAAATTTTCATCCTTCTTAATTCGGTTGTTGATTGGTGTCAAACCAATAAAATATATCAACACAGCAAACGTAGTTTTCAATATAAATGTATTGAAGCGAACATTGGCGAGCGCAAAGTTCGCATATTTGTAACCTTCATACTGAACGATTTTAAAGTGTACATTCGCATTAGTGTTTATTCGGTAATTTATTGGTATGAATTTAATAAAATTATAATTTAAAGAAAATTAGTTATCATCAAACCATTTTACGTCCAAAATGGCCGACTTTCCGAGGATGACATTCAAAGATTCCGATGTTGTATTTATTAGTTAATTGATATTTATATAGATTATAGCTTTCCAGCTTGTGAGAATATTCATTCAGATTCAAAAGTGGAGCATGTTCTGCCGTTTACCGATATTTGATTTTGCCTGACAACAAAGATTCGTTCTAAAAATTACTTTTTATAATAAATTAATTTCGGAACTTCTGGATTTCATAATCAGAAAGTCAGCCATTTTGGACAGAAAATGGTTCATAAAAGGATTTATGAGGAATATTCGAACATTCTTAACTTTCCAACAGAATGTTTATAAGGTGTCATTGTTTTACCAAATTTTTATTCGGTATTTGTTTGATAACATTTGAATAAAAATGTCATCAAAGCGAAGGTAGATTTAAATATATAGGGATTTAGCGCAAATTACCTGAGCTTAAAGTTAGCATTCTCGACATATGGCATTGCCCTAGAAAATGTACATTTGAACTCAGTCAAAAGGGCGATATTTTTAATAAAAAACATCATCCAAAAAAAAGATTAGGTTTCAAGAATCATCTTAAAAATATAAAGTAAATTAAAAGTGTTGTGTTTGTAACGCTTAATAAGCCAAACGTGTTGATTCTCGGATCCATCAGGTACAATATTGCTGTGATATTTTCCTTGAAGTTGTGACAATAGTTGATTGTAGAGTTGACATCATAAACAGTCATTGAATTTACTATCGTCTATTTCGAAGCAAAGCAGATCGGTTGGATTGAACTGCTGAGAATCAGAAACAAAAAACTATTACGTGACACCGTGATCATATTACCTGTGCAGGACCAATTTGAATGATTAAGCGTGCATTTTTTCATCGCAAAACGATTTGATTTACGGGCTATTGGAATTAGAATAATTGAATCAGAAAAAAGTGGCCAATTCTCTGGTATATTAGTGATGTCGCAATTATACACTAAATTCAATTTATCATAGTGACTCGTTCATTTGTCAAATAAACAGCAGGTATTCGTTATATTAAATGTTCGATTCCACCATTTAAGAGAAATCTGCCATTCTATAGAATTCAGAAGTCATGACAAAGTTCTTTTGATCCTCTATTCTCCACGGCTTAATCCAATCAAACTACTTTTAAAAGAAATGGAAGGCAATTATAAAATGAACTATGCATATTTATGATGCTAGCCCATTATAACAAACTTTTACCACTGTATTTATGAAAATACAGCAACAAGACTGCCCTGCATAGATCCGGGAATCAACACGCTTTGCCTCCCAAGCGTTACAAGGACAACACTTCTAATTTAATTTTTTTATATATAGATTGTTTTTATAACTAATTCAACACTTCTTTTTGAATTAATAATCTAATTCAAAACTTCGGCCCTTTAAGTGAGCCCATAGCACATTTGGTCAAGAAATGGTGTGATATCTGGACAGCATGAATTTTTAATCTATTTGGAAGCCAAATAATCCAAGTCTCTTTCCAAGGAAGCATTTTCAAAATCTACTAGTTTCTCCTGATAAATATATTTTGTGACAGCTGCACTTCATTCGAAACTATCCAACAATAGACAACCGAAAGATAAAATAGCGAATGTATAAATATATCAGGAAAGGACGACTATTCCTTCTCAAAGATCTCGCAATTCGTCCTTGATGTTCCAGATGTTATTGGCGCCAAAAATCACGATTTATCGTTTAGTTTTGTACTTTTCAAATAAGGAATTAATGTAAAGCCTTCTTGTACAGCAATCTTAAAATTACTTTAGAACTCGTCCACCTTATATTCCACCTGTTTTTTAACGTTTTTAATTCTTAATTCTAGATTTTTATCCTTTTTAATGCGATAATAATTACTCAACACATTTCACTACATAAATCAGTTTTAGCTGCTGTAAAAATCGTTTAAATTCTGGTTCTATCTGATTACCGATACACCATTTCTTGAGCATATGTACCATTGGGCTCATTCAGAAGGCTGATTTTTTCGGGCGTGACCACGATTTCTTTCATTCAGCGTGTCTCAGGACTCATCAAAAAGGCAGATTACTTTAAACTTTAAAAAAATGATTTCATAAAAGAGGTATAAGACTTCAAACATTTTTATAACAAAATAAAATGAATTTAATGTTTTCTCATTACAATGCTATGGAGGCAAAGAGCGTAGATTATCGAACGTATTTTTTTAGCCTTTTTTGTGATATTTGCCTTGACGTTGTGGCAATAGATGACTGCAAAAAGTTGGCATCACAAATAGCCAAATTAGGTTTCACGATCGTCTTCCTTTACGAAAAAACAGCTCTTTTTCACTTAAACGTGGAAAAAAATGTACAAAAATACTATTTGGCTTCCCCCTGATTATATTACTTGACGCTCTCTCTTGAATGAAAGAATCGAATATTAACCATTACAAATACTAAAATGGGGTTATTTGACAAATGGACAATTTCTTGTTCAATCAATCCAATTTTTTTGTATAATTATGACAGCTCTAACATGCCAGCGAATTTTCCCTTCGTTTTCATTCAATAATTCTAATTTGAATAACCAGCAAATTAAGTTGTTTTGTGTTGACAAAATGGGTTTTCACGGTTCAAATTCGACCTGACAATTGAAATGATCAAGAGGTTACGAAAGAGTTTTTTTGGTACTCTTCTCCAAGGCTCAGTCCGATCGAGCTGCTTTTATTGGAAATAGAAGGCAATAATATAGTCAAATATGACTATTTATGATTCAAACACATTGCAGTCAAGTATTGCCTCAGTATCAAGGCAAATATCGCAACAAGGCTGCACTGGTTGGATTCTAGAATCTACACCCTTTTCCTCCCAAGCATTACAAAGAGAAAACTTTTAATTCATTTTAAGTTTTTATAATAATTTTTGAAGCTTAATGTCTCTTTTGTGAAAGCGTTTTTTTTAATTTAAAATAATCGGCCTTTTTGATTAGTCATGAGCCACGCTGAATGAAAGAAAAAGTGGTCACGCCCGAAAGCATGGCCTTCTGAATTAGCCCACTGGTATATTTGCTCGATAAATGCTGTATCTTTAGAGCAGATACGTTGTTTAACTGACCAATCTGATCGAGGTGTCATTAATAAATGGATAGGCTTTCTGAATCCTTTTACAGATTCTCAATGGAACACTGGTTCGATGTTTGTAATCTAAATGTAAACTTTTAGGTTTATGCTTAGAAGAACATTAAACTTGTATGAGGATAGTTCAGAGTGAGGTTTAACTATCTGTCATTGTGCGCTATCCGATCCGAATATAGTTCTCCTATTTCCACTCCCATGATAGACAAGTTAGTGCAAACAGAAACCAAGAGTAGGATCGTATCTCTCAGGTTATGCCTACCCGTTTCAACTCATCGGATGTTTTTTTTAATTATGATTTATGATACTTAATTTGTTGCGAATCAAATGTTGTTTATTATAACGATACTGGTTTTTCCGTTATTTTTCATATTTTGTAGGTTTAGGAAAAATCTTGTGGTTTGAAGGATGTAAAACATAACAATTTTAAAATTTCTTAAATTCTAAAAAAACAACCTAGTGACAAAACCCTTTTCGGGTTGCAAAATCTCATCAGAAAATAATAATTTTGGCGCTACCTCGTGATAAAAGAAACTTGTCAATAGCCAATAAATCGATATACTAAGAACGAACAATACCAATTTGGAAATTTCTATGCCTGTGAACGGAATTGGCTCGTATTGAATCATAGATTTGCTGGATGACTGTTCAAATGTTAAACGCTATGTTTCAAATTTGTTGGACAATCCTCCGAAAAAAACTGACAAGGGGTAACTTTCTCTTACAATTTATAGAGTTTTCGACATATTATCGGTATTAGGATATCATTAAAGGAAGAAATGTAATATGTGGAAATCAAATAAATTTGTTTTAATCTAACTCCAAACGTTCAATCCTTGAGGATTCTTAGATGAGACTGTAACATTCTACTAAAATATCATAGGAAATGGATAACCTTAATTTTTATCATACTTCTCTTGGAATATTTAAATATGAATAATTCCAATCACGGAAAGCTTGAATATTTCTACAGGGAACACCTGAGTTCAAACCGAAAGTGTTATGCATCACTATTGTTCGAAAATTGTTATAAATAAATTTATATTGGAACTAGAATGATGTACGTATACCTGTGTCTTTATTGTTTGATGAAAGAATGTCCTTGAAATCCTTGCATGTGACCAAAATCTGACCCGAAGATTCACCATTATTCGTTGGGTTTCAAAGATTCAGATTTCATCCCTTTATTGTTTTTACATATCAAAACGAGAAGTGAAAGGGAGTTGAAGTGAAACCGAGTCTAGAGTTGATGACCAATATACCGATTATATTCACGTTAGGAAATTAAAGACTGACAATCCTTGGGCAGGATTCGAATGACTGAATTTAGTGGTTTATTAAGGTTATGAAGTGTTTTGAGAAATATATGATTCCAAATGTACAAAGTAAAGGTAAACTACTTACGTTTCATTTCATCAACCCATTCAAACATATAGACAGTGCAGAATTTAATAAACTGACCCAAAACTATGTGTATCAACCTAAATCAACAATATAAGACAGCTAGTTCGATGATTATGACCATCAGTAAAATTTTAGCGTTTTAACTTACTGTATTACAGGTCCGAGCTATGATAAACAGACGCATAATGCATGTTTTAAGAACAAAAGAAATCGTCTTTTTGACAACTAAAACTGAAAAATTGACTTTTGAGATGAGAAGATAATAGACAGTTGATAATTGAGAAAAACTTAATAAGTTTTGAAATTGATTAGCCATTGAACCAAAGCCTTTTTATTCAGTAAATTACGATTCAGCCTGAGCTTTTCGTTCTCTTTAAGGTTACAAACATACAAGCTGGGATTTAGACCCAGAAATATACTTGATACACAAAAACCGTTATTGAAAATAAGGGTAGTTTTGGTGATCAATCCGGTGTATTTGAATGCAGAAAACTGATCTTCTTTGTTCTTTTAAGGATTATGATGTAGATTGTAGCAATAGTTGTGATCCCAAGTACATATTTTCATGATTGAGTACTGAATAAAAAAATTAAAAAAGTTTCTCGGATTTGTAATAACAACTATTTGAGTTAAATTTCTCATCATTAATGTGTTTCACTTTAAATGACTCTCATCAACCAGTATTCGCACCCTACTTAAATTAAATACAACTTCAAATTCCACTCATCGTTCGTGGTTCGAGACACTTAATTTTTTCGGGTGGTGGGTGCCCTGAATGCATAGTTACAAGGGAATCAAACGAGACCATAAAACATTCACGTTACCACAACTTCTTTTTGGACAAATAAACTCGAATGATTTGCGACATCAAACTCAAACTAAAATAGCTATAAGTATCGTCCTGGTGTTTGTGGTATCAATAATACATATGAGTCTCTGATTTCCGAGCTCATGGGCTCTATTATGGCTCTTAAACCTCTTTATTCTCAAACGAAGGGTCAGAGTCAAAACAATACATCTTAATCATCACAACACATGTATGCGCGCATGTCAACTTTTCAAGATGCCGAATGATTACCAATGTAGACTATCATTATTATAGGTTTATCGTTTTCGTACAACCCTCTGTGAGACTATAGAGTAATTTATTCATTAGAAGGGCTATGTGGCGTCAATCGTAATCTTGGAAGCGACTTGGATGTTCTTAGCATGAAATCTCGCCCCTCTGGTTGTTTATAACTCAGTAATGGATTTTTCTGATCCCCTCAACTAATATTTTAAGATATTGGGCTGTATTCTGGGTTTACGTTTTTGGTATCCCTTAAGGGTATAGGGAAATGAGTAGTTTATGCCCTACTAAACTGATGTTCATATAATAATATCATCAATCCTGTTTCAGATCAAGAAAAGTAGATTTTGTAATATTTACTGAAACCAAATTCATGAGATCGGAAATGATACTGAAGCCGCAATATCATGTCTTTGGGGCCGATTGGACCATTTTCCCAGTTTACGATGAATTTGGACTATATCAGATTTAACGTACCTTTCGAGTTCTCATCGGAATTATTTAACCTAGATTGGGGAATTTTCATTTAACACTTAAAGCATATGGTTACAATGAAATCATCTTGAATAAAGATAAAAAAAAGTGTCTCATTATATTCGCTAATATATTTTATACTTTGAAAATACCGTGGGACCATAAAATCATTCAGTTCAAATAATCATAAAATCGACCAAAAGCTGCCAGTAATTTAGAAATTTTGAAAATCTGATACTATAACGAGTGTCGGGCAACCTGTCTGAGCCAACCAACACAATTGTCTGAATTTTAGACATTTATTCCAAAAAAATAAAACTACTCAGCGATGATTACACATCAACAAAACCATACAAAAACTCTTTGAGGGCGATATGGACAGTTTGTCCTTCATCTATTTCTAGAATCTGTAAAGCAGCTTTTATGTAACGATAAAAACTATGTCAGTCAAAACCACTTTTGGAACAAGAATCTTGGTTGATCTTCAAATCTCACACAGACAGGATTAAACGAATTTGGTTGCCAATTTTCAACCCTAGTTATCTAAAGATTGTATTGGTATAGTTTGAATCCCTCATCACCTCGACTCTACTTGTCATTACAAGTTGATTTCTTAGGTATTTGCTTCAAATGTTATGAAATTATTTCATCAATTTATCGATATCTCATGGAAGTTACATCTCAAGTTCAACTGGATTCACGCCAAGCCCATGCGAAAAATCATTAAATACTTTCCTTGATAGTCCAGAAAAAAAGAAACACTTATCTGGTGTTCTACATACTCTGACCCACTCGTTGACAGTATTATCCTATTTTTAACGTCGAAAATTCAAAAATTCTGCCTCATGACGTTGGATATCATAAAATTAAAAATACAGGATACTTTTCAACTATATACGTGTAGAAACAGGTTCCCTTAGTCAATATTTATGTTTTCTCGGACTCAAATTTCGACATCACATTAAATTATGCTGCTCCGAGACAGAGTCCCCATTTCAAGACTCCCCTTTTAGCGATTCATGAAAACAGTTTTTTTTTAAACAAAAGTTCTCACTTGAAGATCCGTTATTTCTATCGATTCATCAGTCTTAATTAATTTAACCAGATGGAACCCTGGAAAATATACTCTAAAGTGGTGGTCCTTATCTATCTTCATGTCACCAGAAAGCCTAACCTGATTGATAACGTATGGGTAACATATCCCAGACTTCAGACGTCAAATGTATCGGAAATATGGTTGATTTAGCGTTTATCTACACTTGTCGTTTTGAGATAAATACTCAATATGATACTGAATTTGTAAGTATTACGTAGAAGCTTGAGAAGCATCACCTCGAACTAGATCAACCTATACCTTTTAATCTCTGGTTACAAAACGGCTGAATGCGCTTCTATGAAAATTATACATAGACCTTATTCTGAACCTAAAGACGCTTTGATCAAAAACCATTCCAAAAACACTCTTATTGACTGGTTACCTTTAATCTCTGGTATTCCTTTGAAACACGCGAACGTTTCTCTTGTGGTTGTTTCGGAAACTTACAAATTTGACATTCTTATACGCTACGATGATTAATTGTCCAAAAACCTGTGAAATGAAGAAGATTCATATTTGAAAATCAGCCTTGAATCTAACCTCATCCTCTGAGCTCTTGACATTAGTATTTAGGAAAAAACTACGCTAATTGGTAGGTGGTATGCAGAAATCCTTGCAACACTCAAGACCAGTTTTATGTATGTTAAATGACCTTGGATATTAGCTTGCTGCATACTTGGCAAAATGTATTTGCTGGATTTGAATTCAACAATTTACCGTTTCGGAAAGACGTATCACTTTTTATTCCTTAAGAATACCACTCGTTATTATTAAAAACCAGTGACTTGGTAACTCTTTAAAAATTCTGATGGATAAAAGTAACTATGCTTTTTGCAAGAGCAGAAAATGGATTTCTGCCTAGGTTTATTTAAAATTTAGGCAAGAAAGAGGCCCTATACGGGATTATATGGGGTTTTGGGTACAGAAAGTTGGAAAACAAGAATTAAGTCATTCGCGGGATAAATGGAGATTAAGAATTACTTTAAAGGCGGTTATTGTTTAACCATGTCATTGACATCAGTTTAGGACTGTTTATCCAAGCAAATCTGGAATATATAATTTCCCATGTGAATTGAGATATTTGAGAATTGTTGATAAACAATGACTTTAATCGATGACATAATATTTAGCGTCAATTGTTTTCACTATGATCAAATGATCCTTTTTATTTTAATTTTAACGATAAATCTTGCTGATAACCAGTTTGATCGGATGGTGAGCTCCCTTTCTGATATTTTAGAATGTTCCGGGACAAATCGTTGGTCAGGTCAACCATAAAGGAACTCTGGATGATGCAGAGACGATGTTTCTATATTGGAATAAACCTGCTGCTCTCCATGTATTCGAATACCCTATCCTTTTCGAAATGAAACCAGCGCCCTTCATTCGAAACGAGATCGTCAAAAAGTCAATGATTGAAAAACCTCAAATTCGCCCAATAGTCAAAAGGAACATCGTAGGACTTGCTGTTGACTAGCTAGGTTCAAAGAAATATTGTCTGTGAAGGAAGTAAAATATGGCTCGAGTGCCAACCCCACGACCTTTTGGACATTTTTAAGAGTACGTGGGCCGTCCATAATCAAACGTCATGTAAGAACCAACAGTTATTCGGTTCTGATTTACTGGAAACCAAAAAAATGGAATTGTGTAAAGATAGTCCAAGTATAACGCTGCAAAAGGTAAAGGAACAATGTCAAGGCGAACTCAGATGCCAACTAATGGCCAACGAAAATTCATTTAACCAGATCGATTGTCCTTACAATTTAACGAGATCCCTAACCATCGATTATGCGTGCAGGAAAGCAGAATCAAGAATTAAACGACTAAAATAATAACTAATTTTATTTTATATCTGGAAACGGTTTATCCCATCTTGCTTTCGAGATCAATGTGACCATTTTTCGTTTTGTATGACGTTTTGTTCGAGAGGGTTCTGATACCTCATACGTTGATGTATCCTCGGGTAGACACTCGTAACACACTTTTAAAAACTTATAGACGTGTGTACAAGTGTTGTCATCAAAAAATATATTCGAGCCCACCAATTCGCACGCTTTTTTGTTTTGACACTGGTCAATCACCTTGAGAAACACCAAATCTTGATCCCCTTCACATGTATCGTTGCTACTTAAACCACGAGGAGGATTTGGACAAAGTTCCTTATCATTTCTTCCCCAGTAGGTTCTCATTATATGGATCAACTCGTATTCTCGACACTGAATCCACATTTTCTCGTTTTCGCAAATAAAAGAGCAGTTCTATGTCGATATCGATTCTTACTGGAAACACAGCCTCTAAACCTGGGGGCCCTTTTCTTCCTGGGTTTCCCGGCTTGCCAGTGAGGCCAGGTGGGCCCTGTTCTCCTGGAGGACCTGGTGTTCCAGCTTCTCCAGGTGATCCTGTAAGTCCACGAGGGCCACGATGACCATCAAGTCCTTGAGGTCCTATTTTTCCTGAAATCATATTTTATTTAACCTGATGGCCCAGGTGGTCCGGGTTCCCCTATAAGACCGGGTGAACCTGGAAAACCGTCTTTACCCTTCTCTCCGGCTGGTCCCGGCTGTCCAGGATCACCCAAGCGTCCGATAAGCGCAAGAATATTTGCTGGGGCTGAAAATATAAAAAGATTCATGTTGAGTGCATCTTGAATTTCTTTTTCAATATCATGAGGCAGATGTGAATAAATTAACTTACAGGTTGGGGTACAGTGGGTGGCTGAGGTGGTGGAGCTGGAAGAACTGTTGATTTTTTATTGTCGGGTATTTTTTCTTTTTTAACGCGTATATCAGAGAAATCGCCAAACTGTTTTAGAATTTTGGGTTGTTCATCCACCTTGTTTTTGGGTTGTTCATCCACCTTGACTTTGGGTTGTTCATCCACCTTGACTTTGGGTTGTTCATCCACCTTGACTTTGGGTTGTTCATCCACCTTGACTTTGGGTTGTTCATTCACCTTGACTTTGGGTTGTTCATCCACCTTGTGTTTAGGTTGTTCATCCACCTTGTTTTTAGGTTGTTCGTCCACCTTGTTTTTAGGTCGTTCATCGACCTTGTTTTTAGATTGTTCATCCACCTTGTGTTTAGTTTGTTCATCCACCTTGTGTTTAGTTTGTTCATCCACCTTGTGTTTAGTTTGTTCATCCACCTTGTGTTTAGTTTGTTCATCCACCTTGTGTTTAGTTTGTTCATCCACCTTGTGTTTAGTTTGTTCATCCACCTTGTGTTTAGTTTGTTCATCCACCTTGTGTTTAGTTTGTTCATCCACCTTGTGTTTAGTTTGTTCATCCACCTTGTGTTTAGTTTGTTCATCCACCTTGTGTTTAGTTTGTTCATCCACCTTGTGTTTAGTTTGTTCATCCACCTTGTGTTTAGTTTGTTCATCCACCTTGTGTTTAGTTTGTTCATCGATCTTGTTTTTAGATTGTTCATCGACCTTGTTTTTAGGTTGTTCATCCACCTTTGTTTTAGATTGTTCATCCACCTTGTTTTGGGTTGTTCATCCATCTCGATTTTGGGTTTTCATCCACCTTGTTTTTGGGTTGTTCATCCATCTCGATTTTGGGTTTTTCATCGACCTTGATTTTGGGTTCTGGTTTATTTTTTAACGAATGTTTTATAGTTTTTTTGGTGAGAGTTGCGTTTGTGTTATCAGACACGTGAGTTTTGTGCAGAATAGTTCTGATTTTTAGAGGATTAATTTCTGATTTTCTAACTGTTAACCCTTGTTTGAGGGGCTCTAAAGTGGGTAGATGTTTCTTGTGTGGATGTAAAATTAATATAGTCTTTAAGGGCTCAATTCCTCCAGTCGACTTTTTCAAAGAGTGGCCGCTTGTCCTATTCTCCAAATGATCCAGGTTTGTTGAACTTTCAACTTCCGAATCTGCTGGAATTGCATCAACTAATCGTCTGTTCAACATCCTACGTTAAAAAACTCAAAACATTAGACTTTGTTCGGTTGAGAGCTTGGATTTTGTTTGACCCAACATGATAGGAATCAGGTGAAATAGAACTGATATTCTCATGGAATTAGTAAATTTAATAAATTAAGGACGCCGAATTCGCGATAAAACAAACTCTAAATCAAAGGACGCTATTTTCAAATGTTAATCATTTTTATATTGTTCTTCGTTTCAGGATACGAGTTACATACACCTAAAATGACGAATTGGTTCAAAAAGTTCAAGTACTCTGTGTTGTTGTGTGAGAAAAAATTTGATTGGATCATTTGCGATATATCCGAAGGAATCAATCTTGTCAATGTGACTGTTACCCATCTGGACGAAGATATTTATCATCTGGATGAAAGGGACCGTGAAGCTCTACTTCAAGCAATTATTCATAAGTTTTACAAGGACTGCGAGAGCCAAAACAGATGCTTTTTGGATTTATCAAGGGTACCAAATATTGACTATGAAAAATGCGTCCGTATTTTATTTGAATGTCGTCAAATGAGTGGGATGAGATAATTCGTTTGAATTACCAGCCAAATTGTAAATCTAAAAAACAACTAACTGTGCCACTAAATATCTTTTATACTTTTTCATATTTTGTTCATTTGATTATATTGGATTCTATCAACGTGAAAATCCAAGGAAATGCACTTTTATATCCAAGCCTTATTTTTCAATCCTTTACAAAGATCTCGTGATTACTCCAACATTGTGAGCCTTGTTATTCTGGAAGATGGCCTTGAAATATTCACTACTGGTTCATACATTTTTCATATGCGATGAAAAAAGAGTGTTACTGCATTATAGACTTGGAAAGAGTAAATATATATTCATTCATACTTAAATGTATATAGATACATTAAAACACGCAAGATCTTAAGGGTCTAGTTTTTGGTAATGTTCGCAGTAATGATATGCCCTTGTTAACAACCAGTTTCGTTGTGGGAGATTTTGTTTTCTAAAATAGAGATATGTATAGATGTATTCTTGACTATTATTTTCTGTCCATTATAGCCTCAATAACACCCAACCAATCGTAAAATCTTTTTATCCTTGAAGTTCAAAAAGAAGCAATAAACTGTCAATATATGGAAGTACTTAAGGTTTAGTATCTGTTTTTTTGATATTAAGTTCATATTGGATACAGAAAGAGGTTAATCTTGACATAATTTCACGGCATTTATGTCTAATATTATTTGAGAATACCTCATAATTGAATTATTTTCAATCTGTTGAGCTATTTGAGCTATTTCGGACTGGTTATTTTTGATTTCTTGATCTATTTCTTTCAAAAAGGAATTAATTATATTCATCACGTTGTACAAAAAGCTGCTAAGTGTTCTAGGGTTAAAGCAATTTCACTTTTCGACCACTTTTCCATTTTGGTGGCTTATCATCTTGAAAGTTAGTTTGATTTGATTTTCCGAGTAGAATAAAAACTATAACGGTTTTTTATTACTTGTTGGATTAACGAGTCTCGTTTGGCTGAATTTGTCCACATTAACCATTTGACTCCAAATACGGATACTATAAGACTGGATGTCAACAAAATTATCCGGTATCCAACTAACTTCGTGGCCTAGTTAACTTTTTTTTGGTACCACGAGCATTAAAACACATGTAGACGTCGTGATAGTGGTCGATAAATCGTCAATACTTTGTCTGACTTGCGGGTTGTTTTCGTTGATTGGAGATGACTGTTCTTGTAATCGCAACTCAGAACGCAAAACCCCATAATTAATGTTTGAATCGTTGAGATCTTCCAATTCGACGCTGTTATCTGTTGTGGTTAAGTGCTTTTCATTCGTGTTTTCAACGTTTGGCAAGGGAATTTTAGATGCAAACCACTTGATTAAAGAGATGGGATTAAAGAAAAATTTGAATGAGACATCGTATTGAAAATTCGAGCAAATGGTAGTTAAATCGAAATCACTGTACCAATTTATATTGGTGCTTAATTATTCTAGAAAATACTCGCAGCTCAAGGAACTCAACAGTTTTTGTTCTTTCTCGTCCTTGAAGATATCTTTGATAAAATCTAAATTTTATTCAGATATTGTGAAGAATAAGAAAAAATATCCCAAAATCAATATTCGCGATTAATCATTTTTACAATGTACCAACCATGAGCCTTTCAGTGTTGCTTCGGATCGAAAAAAATATATTTGTTGGTATTTCATCAAGGCTATCACAAAAATGATTCTGTCCGCTTGAGCGTATATGAAACGTACATGTCAATTACTAAATTAGGTATCGATTTTATACTATTTTAAACACCATGACCAGCTAAAAACTAATAAGGTATATAAAAATGAAATGATTAAAAAACAATGGATACAACCCATGTTTAAGAAAATTTGGTTGTAGCGTGACTAAAAGCTATCAGGCAGTGAGAATTTTCTCAAACAGGATCGCCTTTGTCCAATAAAGGGGCAATAAATACATTATTTTTCTTAAACGAATTCATATGAATGATTATTCAAAAAGTTATCATATAAAGCATGAATAATGTGCTTTGAAGATTCTAATGCATTATAGAATTTATGTTAGCGCCGAATTCTTAAAAATAATTAATTTTGGCAGATGATGTTGACTATTGTAGTTAGCCTACGAAGATAAAGGAATAAAAGATTCTTAAATGCTGTTCACTATCCCGATTCTGATGGCATAATGACCAAAGAAATGAAAAATGTTTAAAAAGTATATTATCTTTGACGAAATGAAATATATTTGAGAACTTGGTTTATTACCTCGAATCTTGTTTTCAAGCTTCACAACATGAGGTGTAACGTCGTTTGATGTATGTTGGAAAATTTTATTTTCAAAATTCTTAGTCACGTGAACAATTAGTTCCTTTTAATTAACATCGTGTACTCGTAAATAAATATCCACAAACACAGGCTCCGAGTTGAAGGGATGTTCGAATGATTTGACAATTTCGGGAAATTTGATCAATTCTTCGGTCAATAATGAATAAAACTGAGTTTTAACAATCAATACTTTGTTGGTTATGTTTTTCGATAAATCCTGTATTTCTTTTTGAAATTGATCAAAAACGCTTGCTGTTTTGGAAATTATCCACTGTTTGCGTTCGTTTAATAGATGCAAATTGTTTTCCATATGTTGTCTAATTATTTATGGGCAAACTTCTTATTGTTCGAGGCTTGCATTGCCAAATCAAGTCGCCGGATCATACTTAATAATATCGACTCTGCTTGTGAACAATGTGAGGTGAATTTTGTCGAAATTGCTGATCTGTACAGTGAAACCTAGAATGATGCAAAAGAAAACCTGTAATTTTTCCTCGAATTTCATAAATTCAGAAACTCTTTCATGATAACCAGGAGTGTTTTCGAACCTATTTTTACTTTCTTGCGAAATATTCTGTTTTTCTGACATTTGTAACTTGTTATGAAGTGCCATTTTTTATGTAGAATCTTACTTCTTGGGCTGAAATAAAATAAACGCGCTCGATAGCTTCATCATGGGTTACACACTCGAGCTCCTTCGATAAAAAGTCGACGCATCTTTTTAAATGCTGGTCTTTGATCTAAATATTGACTTTTAGAATTGTGATGCTAAAAAAGGAGATTTGATTGGTGTTGTTTATAATTGCTCTTTGGTGAGAAGTTAATCATCTTACTGAAATAGATCAAATATCAATATTTCTTTGCATTCGTTTATTTTTTAAAACAATACATTAACTCGAAAATAGCTTATTCTGAACAAGATATCGAAAAAATTATTACACTTTTACCAAACCTTTATGCGTTAATAAAATAGAAAGGAATGACAACTTTAAAGCAGATCAGTCATAATTTTTTGTCGGAGAAATAGTTTCTGAGTAAAAATCGTCCTATATATTATGCCTCAGTTACAATAGCGAGCCTTAAAAAACAAAATACTGACCAAAATTAATGTTATTTCTGAGTGTATGGCTTGTTTCCATGCGTTCCATCATTAAATATATAAAAAAACAGGCAGACATCAGAAATAATAGATTTTTTTACTAGCATGGAAGTTATGAGATCGGTTAAAATTTATCGTAGTCAGCTGATTTTCCAAATTTTTATGAGGTACTGGAAATGGAGTTAAATTGACCAAGAATATAATTTGTATAAACACATAACGTTGAGTTTGTCGTATAGAGTTAGAATATTTTAGACAAATATCAACTTTTTTAATTAATTGAGAAATATTTTACGTTTTGGTTTTATTTTATCATCATAAAAATTAACCTACTTCTTCGATATCTGACTCATAGGCTGATGCGTCCCAACGATTATTCAATATGAAAATATTTGGCGAAGATATTTGCTTATTAACTTCATGAAAAAATTTCTTCTCCTGGGATTACTAAAGGTCAAACCGAATAATTTAAGGTTGATTCAGAATTAACGACCAAAACAAATACATCAGCATCCCTACAATATTTATTCACCCAAACATCCAGATCATAGTCTACATCAATTCCAGGACTGAATGACGCAAGAATAACCTGTCAAGGAAAGAGACTTGGTGTCCAAGTATCGGGCATCTAAATTAAGATAGACTCCACCTATCGATAGGCCAATAAACATTGATTAAATTGTTGGGACCCAAGGTTGAGGAGCTGCATGCACGAGCAAGTTGGCGCAGATCCTACATGATACGGCAATTTACACTGATAGCGAGTTTTTCAGGTGATTCAGGAGCGATCACAAAGGGTTCCGGCTCGGAGCAACCCTTCATCGATAGAAAACAACTGGTAGTATGTCCGATACCAGATGGTAGAATCGAATCGCCGAGAATCGCATTGATGACGCTACTTTTTCCGTTACTGGTACGGCCAAAAAAGGCAACTTTCATGGTATCTCTAGTAAGTATTTGGCGAATGACGATGATTCTATTGATCGAGGTGGTAATTTCTTCGAGTTGTTCAAATATTTTGAACTCAACCGTACTATCAACTGGGTTATTTTTGTAAAAATCATATTCGTCTTTTAGTAGAGTTTCTGTGTCCTGAAATATGTTATTCACAATTTTTTTGGCCACTAAAAATTTAGCCAGATGGGGTATATTTGGAGTTTCTTCATGATTATTTATCGCAGACTCGCTGAAGTTTCTTTTCGAACCATAATATACGGGAGGCATGATTTTGGATAAATGGGTATACTATCTGCTTTAAGTCAATTACCTTACATAAATATCAAATTATTTGGTGAAAATTCTATTATTTCCAGGTAATGGGAAACTTAGCTAGCACACAAGATGTTATGAATGTCACGCTTTGACGCATGCCAAAATTCAGACAATTTTGTCTATGCACGAGGAATCATGGTTAGTGATCCTAGGTGCCATATGTGATTATTTCTCTCCTTTGTAATAAATTTAGAATTTTTCACCATAACAAATAGGTACATGTGATTTCCAGGTGGTATGAAAACGAAAATTTGAACTCCAAAGTTTTGCGATATCATAGGGAAGAGATTATGATGATCAGGAAGCAATCTGCCATCGCAACTATTTATTCCTGTTTGTCATTTTTTGGCATAAAATTTCAATTCATCGGCTAGTTAGGCATGAATATGGCTGGAAGTTGTTAACGTAGAGCCGAGTAACGTTGAATTACACGGGGGTTTTTTAATATGATATACAAAGCCAAACTTTACCTTATCGCTCTGTTGCAATTAAGAAAGCGGTGAAGTTTAAAATTCGCAGGTTTCTCATGACTATTAGGTACTGTAAGTTATTGAATAACTATTGAGCCAGGGTAAATGTTTTAAAATTTCTGCTATTTTCCTTACCATTTGATACCAGTTTTATGATAAAGTTAAACTCTCTATATTGACTCTGTTAAACATTCTCTGCGAGCGAACCCAAGTTTAACTTCGCTAAAGATAATTCAATGGTTGACTCTTTTAATGTTTGAGTGCAGTCCCTTTAGGTGCAATCTATATTTTAAATAAGTAACATGAAATGGGATCGGCTTCAGATAATTAATTGGAATAACGCATGTGACCCAGTGGTGAATTCAGGTGTACACTTTAAGATATCAAATTGTATAGTTATTTATTTATTCTGTTGTATCAATTAGAAACCCCATAAGAAGTAGATATAGATGTTTAGGCTATTTATCGAATCGGTAACGAAGGCAACACTAAGTAGGTAAACAGCTACTTACACGATTTCCATCCATTATCGCGAATATTCCATTTCATTTTGCGTAAACTCCAACTTAGTCTCTCCTCATCACAAAATTGGCTGTTGAGATATTTAATGAAAAATTTAAACGAGAGCAATATTCTAAAATTTAAATCAATAGTTTAGCTGTTATTTATTTAGTCAGAAGTTTGTGCTGCTCTTCGCGCGGTTAAAATATCCAACCAAAGTCAAGAACGTTAACTGATGAATATGACGATTTTATTTCTGCCATAAGTCCACCAGCTTTTTTCTTCTCATTCATCCCACTCCAACTATAATATACTTTTGTCGATAAGACATACGCCTCTTACACGATGAACTATAACGGTTTATGATCTAGAAATTTCATTGTAACGATAATTTTAAGTTTTTTTCGTCACCAATATAATTTTATAAAACTAGTTGCATAAATTGTTGGAAACCTCATAGTTTATATGGAAAATCATATTTCTCGTTTCAATCTTTAATTAAATATCACAAAATTGAATTTTATTAGCAAGAAATTAAATTGGGGATTTGTGTAATAATGGATGGAAACTGTGTATCTCAATATCTTCAGTTAGTTTGCTTAACAAAAATTTCTCATTTTTACTTTTCAAAAAATTCTCCTCGAAATTTCATTGGATGGCATTCCATTCGAAAATTTTATATTGTTTGTTTGTTATTAACTCATAAATCTGACTGCAATAATAGTATATGGTGATGAGAATTCATTCATATTGTTGAGGGATTAACCGGAGTCGGAAGAGTCAATCTCTTCGTTTTGGAGTTGATTTTAGCTCACAAGCGCTCTATATGCCTGTTTTTGACCATGAGAAATAACCACTGCTTCATCGACCCTTAAAATATTCAACACTGTATATTTCATGCTTTTCATCATTGACTTTTTATACAACGTTCATATTATCCCATTAATCATTGACAAAGATAAATAAATCCGTTCGCGAGGCTCTCCTCAATCGGTTTTGACTTTTGGAATAACATTTCTACGCGCGTGATTCTGGAAAATTCTAGCCAGTGGGCTAGACGAACAAGTATTTGTAGCTAAACTCCCTTCAAACTCAAATGGCCCAGGTCTGAAGACTACTTCTGGAAAGAGTTAAAACAAGAATAACAAGAAAAGAAAACCAAATACAGAAAATAAACGGGTGCAAGAATTTAAAAATAATCTAGAATGGTTCATTTTAGGTAGAAATGTTATAATAAACGAATGTTGTCAATTTTCGATAAAAGCACCAATTGAGGATTATCATAATTAACAGAGCCTTTCATGTGAGAATGGAACTATAAAGTTCCATTTTCATAGCATTTTCAATTATATTGAATTTAAACTGATTAACTGATCTTTTGATCTTCAAAAGAACGATAATGGGATATTTGATTCAGACATCATCGGCTATGAATTTTCATGAATCACTTGATAGCTAAGAACGGTCTTCATTTTAACTAGTTTTAAAAAGATAGTTTGATTGTCTGAATCTGAATCACAAGAGGACCATTGAACCCCACGAGTTGTGTTGTTGGTTGAATTTTATGAGGTGACTTTCTTGGGCTATATGTTTTAAAAACTGGTTCTGTGTTTAATAAAAATATTGTTTGTGTATATAATTTGTAAATTTAAAGTCGCAAATTTCAATAGAACCAAAAGATTAAGAAAAGTAATAATTTATTTTATTGCCATTCATCAGGACTACCTTCGTACGCCTCAAACCACTTCTGATCGTTTGGAACGCAATTCAACCCTTTCCCGTTGCATTCCTAAATATGAAATGCTTGTAACTTCATATTCCTTGCATTGGTAATAACATTTTTGCGAAGCCTTGTCGACAGGAATGCAGGATCCTTCATAGCATATCTATTCGTTGTTTGATTTACTTGAGATGGCCCCCCCACACCGCCAATAGGAACCTTGTTTTTTAATTTATCATTAGGATCTTCAAGCAAGGTGCTAAATTAGAAATTTCATACTAACATAACATCGACCCTACTGTAAACCTATAATTCGGATCACTGGAAGCAGGTCCGCTGCAATAGACAGCTCCACAAATTCCACGTCTAAGATAACTCGGGATAATACCCCGTTCCACAAAACAGGGACTTTAAATTAACACTTTTAACACCACGACACTTTGTATCTGAATATATCTTCGCCCAGCCGTAGCAATATTCAGAATAAGAAAAATTAGCTGATTATTAACTCAAATACAGTGAGGAAATAGACGCGTACAGTACGATTTTTTGGTCACACATTTTCCGTAAAAACAATAAGCCTAAATCAATCGACATTGAACCTCTCCATTTTCACAGCTCACTCCATTAGCTTTAATGTTAGATGTACACTAGTTTAGCATCATTCGAACATATGGTGAGTTTCCAGGACAGAAATCAGGGATGTCACACTCATCATCAGTTAAACGGCAGAGTTGGCCCCTCGTAAACTTTGTTTTCATTATTTCATTACCTTACAGTTGTCGCAGCAGTGGCCGTCGGCGCATTGCACGGATTCGTCGGCGAATTTACATGTAGTGGGGTTCGCCTATTGATCTATGACGGCAAAATGAGTCAAATACAACTCCTTTATAACTCTTAATCATCAGACAACGGTCCATTATTACCAATCTTCGTGAAATGGTGCCGAACTAGCAAAGAAGTTTAAATTTACCATGAACCTGGTGGATACTTAGGAGTGATGAGAACACTTGAAAATCATCTCGGTTTCCAAAACCGATAGATACGTAGTGTTTAATTAAGTTCTATGCGAACCTCTTAATTGTCAGTTAAGTTCTTTGCAATTGTTCTCATCTCAACCAGTCGAAAATATTATTTAAATTCTGCAGGCGGTTAATGGTACAACCAGATTTTCACAGATATTTGTTTATTTAATATACAGTAAACCCTCTCTATTTTTCAGCCAAAAACCATTTACTTTGAATTTTGACATGGAGTAATATTTCGTAATTTTCGTTTTTACATCACTTAGTATACGCAGAATAAACGATGAAGTCAAAAATTAATATTAGCCTAAAAGTTAAAAAAAAGAAATTGTCGAGTATCTTTAATATGTTGTTTCTATGTATGGAATCGAAGATTAATTGCCCGTGGGTGAGATTTTGGACAAATAAAAAATTTAATAGTTCACTTTAAACTGAAAGTACACAAAACCGAACATATTCATTTTCAAAAGCTGCATGAAGCGTTAATTACTGCGCAAAATGAACTGAAGTCGAATTTTTCTTGCTATTTTGAGTAAAATTAATGGGTTTTAATGCATTTTACTACCATTTTTTGAATACCATGTCTATTTTTCCGTTTTCTCCAAGTATTATCTCCCAATGACTGAAAATTAGACAGGGTTTACTATATATCGGTTTTCATGGATTTCTGTTCATTTTCCAAAAGAAGAATCATGATATTAATGAAGCCTTCGGTCAGTCTCTTGATTATTACCCTCCAGTTTATAATCTGGAAATTCGTTATTTTTAGTTCATTAGTTTTATAAGACATCGTTGAAGATGTGCTTTAAACAAAATTATAATTCAAGAATTTCTTCCTCTTTTCTAAATGTTCACACTGAATATACAAATACAACTCTAAATTCCTGTGTATTTTTTCAACTTTAACTGATAATATATCGATCGTTTTTATATTCTTCATCTAGTTTACAGAATATTTGACTTTTTTACATGAAAGGAGAAAGGGGCTTCATGTGGTGGTTTGTTAAGAAATAAATTAAAATGAATTCTCAAAAACCACTAATATTCCTGTGTAGAAAACGGTTCAAACCCTGAAGAATACGAAAGTTATTGTTTTCTTGTTGAAGATGAAAGAAAACAGGACGATATTTTGCTAAATCTGGAAATGAGAAGGCGTGAAATTGAAATAATAGGAACCCCTTAAACTTTCGATTACTCACGCCTCATTTTTTCAGAAAATAAGACATGACACAGCCATTCCAGCATCCCGTCAAATAGAACGCATAATGAGAGGAAATTTCTTAATGTGAATTGCTGCAACATATAAGAAATGTGTAAAAGCTACGACGTTATCCCTAAGATTTTTCAGAAAAAATTAAAGATATCATGGTTCAAGGATTCAAATGAGAATAAAATTGTTGTAGTTTAATCACATAGCACCCCCGACCCCGCCATTGATACCGGTTTTGCATTAATAAATAGCTTTTTCAGAATACAATTCAGAAATCTTTGAAATGTATAAATACAGGGTTTCCATTCATTATCGCACCGATTCCATTTCATTTCGCACATCAGTAAAATTCAGTTTCGATATACTTAGAATTGTTTGACGTTCCAAATATCGACTTTTCCAGAGAAATGTAAATTCTTTTTTACATATCTTGGAACATCATGTAAACTTTTTTGACAAAACCCACATATTTTTGGTGGCTAAACATCATAGTTCCATTCAAACACGCCCGGGGGAAGTCTTAACGGTATTTTGGTTATTCCCATTTAATTCAGGATACTATTTGGTATATTTTGATAACAGTATTTTGGCGGTTTAAATTTTGACTACCCGCAGAAATGTGGAAACCATTTACAATAAACATTAGATTTATTTTTGATAAAAATACAAAACTGTGGTGGCTCAAAAGAATACCTCGGAATACTGATTTCAAAAATATACCAAATTGTATCCTGAAATAAATGGAAATAACCAAAATAGCGTTAAGACTTGTCGCAGGCGTGTTTGAATGGGCCTATGATGTTTAGCCACCGAAAATACGTGGGTTTTGTCAAAAAAGTTTACATGGTGTTCCAAGATATGTTAAGATTCTACATTTCTCTGGAAAAGTCGACATTTGGAACGTCAAACAATTGTAAGCATATCGAAACTGAATTTTACTGGTGTGCGAAATGAAATGAAACCGGTGCGATAATGAATGGAAACCCTGTATTTATACACTTCAAAGATGTCTGAATTGTATTATGAAAAATCTATTTATCATTGCAAAAAACCTAGTTTATAGTGCAAAACCGGGTATTAGGTATGCATTATAAAAGGTGAAGTTTATATTTATTTCGTGATTGTTTTTCATATTAAATTGTTTATATATGCATAAAATGAAAATTTTTAGCTGATATTAAAAAAATCGTGAATGAAAAAATGTTCAAGCAGTTAATATTTTTAATATGGTTGCTTTTTAAGTAAATTTGTGGAAAATGTAGAGGTGATTAATAGTCGTCAGTTATCTTTATTATTCTCCCTCTTCCTAACAGTTGTATGTCTTCTTTTAAGTCTTTACACTGGACAATACCTTTTATGCTACAAGATTCGAAAGAGGTTGGAAGAGTATTACGCCCAAATTATTCTAATATAAACCAATCATAGGTCTGGGGGCTCATGACACAAAAGTTGTCCCAAGGGGACTTATAGGACGTATTGGTATCTAATTAAAATTGATCTTATCATCAACGTGATAAAAGCTTAATAGGTGATCAAATTCATCTTAACTATTCCAGCAGCGTAGACTGTGTCCCAGCGGTCTCGATCACCTGCCTGTGCATTAGCATATGCATATTCAGTGCATACTCGGCCATTGCGAGCAGTGGCCAACTTTTTACTCGACGTTTCAATATTTCTGTTTATTAGATATTTTACACTAATAGTACGTGAGCTTCAGGCTAGATAGTTTTTGTTGGATATACTTCCAATAAGGATTGACCATGGTCTGGACTAAGTCACCAATTTTTATTGGGTCACCGTTTTCCCAAAATTGTATTTCAACAAATGTCATTCTTATGTTGTGCTAGGACATGATCTCCCTCAAAATTGATCTACCTTGGCTACTTCTGAAATGAGTTTTTAAGCATATGGCTTGACTTGTTCTTTTGATTTTAACTTCATAAAAGGTTAGTTCATTGTTACCAAATCAACTGAAACGTCAAAAGACACATCGATGCAAAGTGGCTATGATGATACAGCCAAATAATCTGTGTCTTCCCACTTATTTACGTGAACGGTGCCGATGGTGATCGCATATTTCATTGAGACAAAATTTTAAAATCGCTTTGAGTAGAAAACATATCACAAAAATTCGCTTCATCATAAACAGCGTCCCAAATTTATTTGCTCTTGTGGGATTTATAAAAACCCTCAAATTTTTGATTTAGATCATTTTCACAATGCAGGCTATATCTAAATTTAGGCTTGGGTTAGGCAACGTTAACCCCAAGCACCATGAGCAACATGATTTTACAGAATCGATGTGACAAAAATACTCATAGGATTTGATGTCCCTTACTATGGGCTCCTGTTTATCTATATTCCAATCTATGCTAACATCTTCTCAGGGGTTTTCAAATAAAAAGGTAGTGAATGCCAAAACTGTAAAATATTCTAGGTAATTTATTTGTAAAATGCATCTATTGAAATTAAAACTTGCATCTTTCTTATATATAGAATCATTTAAAAATTATTATCATGTTCTTTTATTTCAGGCAAAATCGTAAATTATACAAACAGAAACAAATATAGTTGTGGTTACTTAACGTAAGGTATTTTTTCAAGTATTTATGTAATCAATTTAAAATTTATCGGACAATTGTCATTTTTATTTTTTGCCTATTTTAGAGAATCGTGCTGATTTCTCTTTTTATTTTAGAATAATTTTTTTCGAACAACCCAGTTAACAATCACACCAAATAAAAGAAATCGAATTTCACGAATAAATCAATTGTATATTTTTCCTCTGAATTAGGGTTTTCTGCAATTAGTTTTGAAAACAAGAATAATTATTAGTTAGAATATTTTAAGTTAGAATGACAAACAATTTTTATAATTTATATAAATGTAATCCCATTAATTTAATCTTAAGGCATGTATTGTGAGTAAAATACGCGATCAAATAAGTGAATACACAAATCTGTTTTTCCATTGTTTTGTTTTTAATATTATTTCTAAACAGTTATAAAACGTTTCTGATAACTTCGAATTTTCTTTTAAACATTTATTGAAATAAACTATTCGAAAACACACCACTTATTTTAACGTAAGAACATTTTTAATCTTGTCAAATTTGTTTTCTTCTTAAAAAACTTGAACTTATGATTCGATTTGCAATGTAAATTTTAACTTTTTGATCTTAGGATCTTAAGTACTCAGAGAGAATTCTTCAATAGTATATTAAACAAATTCGAAATTCGTTAAGAAACATCTGATAATATTTTCATATAAAAACGATTGGATGAAAGAAACAGTTTTAAGCTTATGTAAAATCATTTATTTCTTTTTTAAAATGAAGAAAGATATACGCACAGTGATTTCGGATCAGGTCCATCATCCTGCCCCATTTAAGATTTTAATCTCAAAAATTAATATTTAATCCACTCACTACTAAATTTAAGAAATGCTCACTTTGAACGATAAAATAAAAATAAATTTCACGCGTCATCTGCGAAATAAAGTAAAAACAAAAACTATGAAAGCGATTTATGATTCTTTGATAAAACTCATTTTAGGTTTTGCATATATCCATGTTGAAAGAAGATGGGATGTGTTATTTTGTTGAACGAGGGGTTCTCGTACTGCTGATGTGTGAGATATAAAAGTTCAAACCTCAGCTTTCATTTAAAAATTTGTGAATGTAGTCAAAACCTGTCCATATTTCAGATTATTTTAGCTAATCTCTGCTAATACATTTTTAGAAAAATGAAATTTTGAATGTATCCAGATATTGACGCTTACTTACTTTTGGCTGTTTTGATGATCGAGAAATAAATATTCAACGTTTGAAGGCCATTTGAAACCCACTAAAACCAAATCTTAAAATCTATGACATATTTGATTTGAGATAGGTTAGATTTAATGTAATTACAAATAGGAGAGATGCCCCATTAGACTAAACCAAAATCGGTAAAACAAGAATAGTTGAGGATAGACTGTAATAGATGCTTGGATTCTAGATGGTGAAGAACGAACTGAAATTCGTCAAATTCTTCATGTCGTAGTGCTGATACAGCAGAATAAACATTATTATTAACTATATGTGACCATGTTCGTCAGGTTCCATTATAACCGGTTTCAAATGTGAGTATCTCAATGTGTGGAATTATTGCACAAATATTACAGAAAACCACCATGACACTTTCAGAAGCCTTCAAGCCAGTGAGAATACAAACTCTACTGAACGAAAATGAAATGTTATTAAATATCAAATTGCCTCAGGTAACAGAACTTACTCATAATATGATTTAAATAACTTGATTTTAAACGCTCTGCATAATCATTTAGGAGAATTTAAATGTCGCCGAAAGCACTTTTGGATCCTAGACAGGTTCACAATTCCATAGCAAAATCTAATTTATCAATTTTAAAATATTTTTAATTTTTATGATCAATGATTTTTTCTATTGTTTCAAAAGTTAGAATTCTAATAAAGAGGTAAGTTTTAAAACTTTTTGGAATAAACTGATGTCTTTTGATTATTTTTTAATCCAAAAGATAATAATTCTTTTTAATCTAAAATCTTAAGGGGCAGGATAATGTACTTTGACCAATTTATGGTTTGGCGTAAACAGTGCATTTTACAATTTTTGAAATTGACTAGAAAAAGGAAAGTTGATTATAAAAGGTGAACTACTCCATAAAACCATTTTTTCGCCTGCGCCAGGACGCTAATAATGGACATATTCTTTTGTAATATTAGCTTCAAAACTATATTTCCTCTTTGATTCAGATAAGATGACAAAACGTCTAAATATCGTTTCTTACATTTTTTCATCCAATTTAATGTGTCAAAATTACGTATGTTCACTTCTATCTATGACATCGAGTCTAATTTCTATTTTATTTTTATTCAAAATTCTAAAGTATTGCTACAAAAAGACTAATTTTTTAACTGAACTATAATAATTTTCACCTTGTGCCATGAACTGAACGATTTGAGACAGAATATTATCAAATACGTCTTCTGGTGTTACTCCACAGCACACTCTGCATCTTTTCGTCTAAATAAATTTCAAATAAGCTTTCCATTTTTTGACTGTAGAATATTTATTCATGTTTGGCCTCCCATTTTAAACCTTTTTTGAATGCTTCCCAATAGGCCTTCACTTTGTTGGTATAAACGCCAGTTACAGATCCAAGTTAAATGTAAATGCAAACTTTCAAAAATAGACTGCGATTTACTGATATATATATATAGTGCGAGAAAAAAAATTGATTCCGTCGTTATTTTTATAATTTCTCCTTTTTGCGTGGACCATTTTAAGTAAAATCGGTCNATTTAATTCTTGATGGTTTATTCAAATTTCAAACAAAGTTAACCAACTGTTTTCATAGACTATTTCCAATACATAACATATTTTTCGCTGTTAAATTTTTTTTAAAGTATTAATAGTTTAAAAATGTATTTTATCCTTTTCTATCAAAAATAAATTTTAAGGATATAAGTGTGCAATGGAATATTAGGGATATAACCATTTTGTCTACACCCTATACTTCTTAACATAGTTGAATTTGTTATCTGTCCATTTTGGAGAACTTTTCACTTCCTTGACTGTTAAAGTTTCAAGAGCTATCATGTTATAGCACATTGTAAAACCGAGTTTCATATTTTTCAACAAAAAAATGGAATTAAATGACTAAAATTATGTCCAATAAATTTTGATTTAATTTTGGCCCTCAAGATAATTTTGGGATGTTTAAGGAACACAAACCTACTTTAATATTTAAAATTTTATTTTGCTGTTTCTGTTATATTTTCCTGATATTTTTCAAGTCGTTAAGCATAAAATTTTCAGAACTAATACTCAACGGTTTTTATCATTGATAATACGACATACCATTATATAAGAAATGTATTAATGATGTTAAGTTCATTAATACAAGTCAAATTAAGACATATTCTAACGATTTATCACATTTAAAAAACCCCATTAAATAGAAAAAGATAAATAAATGTAGATATGAAAAAACATGATCATGATAAATTTCGTTAAAATATATATATATTATATAAACAACATCTGGTCATTACTCACGAAACCAAACTATTTAATTGCAACAAATTTATGAATATTAATCTATTTTAATGCGACATCAACTCTTTTACACTTAATTCTTGGTAAATCTGTCCTGAATGCGATATGAGCTTACCAGTTCAAATTATATATATTTTTCAATAAGCCAACATTACACCATTTTCCGTCCAAAATGGCCGACTTTCCGATGATGACATTCAAAGGTTCCGATGTGTCTTTATAAGTAAATTGATATTTATATAGATTCTACATTTTCATTTTGTAAGAATATTCATTCAAATTCAAGAGTGTAATATCTGTTGTCGTTTACTGAGATTTGGTTTTGCCTAACACAAAAGAATTTTTCTAAAATTTACTTTCACTAATAAATTCAACGTCGGAACCTTTGAATATCATCATCGGAAAGTCGGCCATTCTGGACGGAAATTGGTATATACCTCTGGCTATGGAAGAAAAATAAGTTTGTAAATGTATTATTGTTTAAATTAAAAGTTAATTTCTAATTCTAAAAGTATCAGTTTTATTTCATTCACAAGGAATGCTAGATAGGCATATAATGAAGGACTTAAAAAAATTTAATGTTAAAATCTTAATAATCAATTTGAAATATTTAAAAAATCCAAAAATAGTAAGGAACGCCGTTTTCCCACATTCCGTGTAAAAAAACCCTAAATCTAGTTTACCATTGAATATGGCCCCCAACATAGATAAGGAACCAAATCATCCGTTTGAAGCTAACCTTGTAACACTTTAAAACCCATCTATCTGCATGATTTTAAGGTATTCCTGTCTATTGTAATTAAAAACAACACATAGTTTTGCAAAGTTCCGACTGATTCAAATTCCTACTACAGTCCAAAAAAGTGCAATTCAGATTAACCTTAAATGCATAAATCAAATTTTAATATAACCTGTCATATCATCCAGTAAATTACTGAAGAAAATCTAACGACCAAAAAATACCTAAATTAATAATATGTAAATGATTTTTGAGAATAATACCGACGGTGAAACTTTTAGATTTCAGCCAATCTGAAGGCTTGTCAACTCTAAAAATGTTTAGAGATTACCTAACTCTAAAACTCGAGGAAATTCAGTTAAGTTTTTTTTGATTATTTGAGAGTAAAAAAATGGACTCAAATGGTAAAAATCTGAGAATGGCTTAAAAGTATTTATGTTTGATCATTAGCAGATGCTAATGTTCTGAAAATTTTCGAATCACCTAATGATAAACACGAAATTTGTTGATACCAATTTATACCATGACAGACACCTTATCGGATTTTCATTTCGTGAGTTAGAGGCAGTCATTAGAACTTCCCTTATAACCCAACGCATAGTTTGGCTTATAATCAACGTCGTCTTTTATATCTGGTCAACACTTTAACCGCATGGGCAGGATTAAGATCCAGGACAGCTCATTTCTCACAATGCTGTTCCTGACTCAACATCATTGGCTAAATAGCATCGAATAAAGAAACTCGATATAATACAAATTTATTGTAACTTTTTACCATCTCAGTTCACGGTAGGTCACTACTTCATGAGTTCCCAAGTCAAGGCTCTCTCACCACTCGTGTTCAGGGTGACTTCTTTATTTGCACTATAACATATATGAAATTGACTCAAAAACGGTGGCAGGGTGAAATCAGTCGTTTTTTGTGTATTTATTACATTGATCATTAGAAAAATTCCTACTGATTTCACGACTAAACTTTAAGAAATTCCTTCGCCTTCAACTTTCTCCATCAATTAAAGTGAGTAGGAATCAATTTTGCATCATGTTACAACTATTTATCAGTGCGTTCTAGCAGTAGCTTTGTGTTTAAAATAGATTTTTTATTCGAGATTCAAACTGTAATATCTAATAAACAAAGTAGGAATCATTAAAAAGTGATTATGTGAGTTCAACGTCGATTAAACGTAGAAATATATGTTTTTACCAAGTTGTATTGGTTAGCCAGTTTGGTTAACCCGCGAATTCTGTGCTACTGTGATAAAACTCATAAATTCTGAATTACATTCGGTTCCTTAACCACACATTCAGACATAAATGGTGAATATCTATCAGCCAGGAGTTAAGAAAATATTTAATATTAAAAACATGGAATTTTCTGACCCACCCTTCAAAAGTTATTTTTCAAAAAGACTAACGAGTATGGTAAAAATTCTGTCTATGCTTCATAAAAATCTCGCTTCTGTGTGTTCATAAAATGAAGGGTTCATTGATGCGGAAGAAAAAATAATGCCTTCTCTCCAAGTTACTACTTGAACGATTGGCAATAAAAATTGGATAAGTTACCTTTATCTAACATTACTAAGAACGGACTAGTTGAAAAGTTGGCTAATATCTTCATTTTTAAGCAGAAGCACATCTTACCGGGTTTTCTGTTAAAATTAACGTTTGTCCAGTCTTAATCGGTGCATCTGTTTCCAGTTAAATTTGGTTTTTCGTCCGCCAAATTGGACTGGAAACCCCCGCAAAAAACACCTGCACTAAATTGGGCTGGACAAACGCTAATTTGGACAGAAAACCCAGTAAAAAGTGAGAATCTGTTCATCTACATTTTATGATGTTGCTGACATTTCTGATTGAGCTCATCCCGCAGTTCTTCTCTATCAGTAAACAGTAATTTTAATATAAAATAAGAAGTTATATTACGTAAATCAGTGTGTCCAACTATTAAAGGTATTGAGGTCTTCAAAAATTTGAAATTGAGTATAAAGTAAAACAGCATAGAGTTGGAAAAGTAAAATAGCATATACACCGACGATTCTATTGCTTTTACTGGTCATAAATCTGAGTATCTAGCATTATTGAACCAGTTTCTTGGTTAATCAAAGATCTGCCGACAAAATTCGATGCAATAAGCTGAATAGGCATGAGTTCAGATAACTTACATTCAACATTAAGGATTAATACTGGCAAGTCGATGGTTATCGAGATAGAAATTCCAACCAGGTTTCTATGAACTAAAAATAATGTATATTTGTTTCCCTTTGAAATAAATGAATTTGATAGAGTTGGAATATTAACTAAACTATTATTTGATTATTGAATTGGTATTTTCGGTGGATATCACGTCATTTAAACAGACTAATGGTCTTGAGATCAAAGACCAACCATTTCCAATTTGGTGCGTGGATATTTATTCATTCAAAGTAAAACAAGGCCTGTTTATTCGAATAGGCAACAGAAAGTAATTTTCAGGCGTTTTTCAATGTGAATACGAGTGTTGGAAGAGTCATTTATCGTGGTATTACAACATTAGCCTTTTGGATATAATTCAGTAAAGGTTTACAGATTCCATAAAATAAACGTGCAAAATCGCCCTCTTGATAAATCCTTCAGGTATGTATGAAGCCAAGCTCTGCCAATTACATAAAATCTTCAATTTAGATGTAATTAATTTGTAATATAGTTCTGCGCTGAGAAGTTAATTTCCATGACCCTTTTCTTCATCTTCAGCGGACCATAAACTCTCTTTAGGGCCAATAAGATGACCAACAATTTAAACAAGTGCTGTTTCGCCTAATATAATTTTGTCGGTTTGGTTCGGCTTAAAGATACAGTTGGTAATTTTCTGCGTTGAAAGTTACAACAAAGAAAAAATTTGCCTGACTCATAGACAATAACATAAGTGCTCTTTTTACATTTGGCACGATATAACGGGTTTTAGTGCCTATTTAGATCTTTTTAATTTTGATCGGTTGCGCAGAACCATAATTTGATCGATGAAAATAAAACTCAAAAAAAACTAACAGAGAATGAAAGATGAGCGCGAATTCGACGGCAGATATCATCGAACTGTTAAAAATTGATAATCTTTCGATAGATGATATCTAAAATAAAGAAAAATACTCCGAAAAGAGTTACACAAATTTAATAGCGAAAAATAAACCATTTTACAATATTTTATTGTCAGCGATAATGTATATAAAGGTCGAGTGTGTTGCCAGGCAAAAAGTTTGAAAACCACTGTTCTATGTGGATCAAAGAGCTAAAACATGACCAAGAATATGTTAAAGATAATAAACCGGGCCCTTTAGAAATAGTAAAAATTTGGGAGTCGATCATGTATTTCAAAGTAAGCAAGCATTCACAGCCGGATTATAGAATCTTGATACACGACGGTCATGGTCGATCTTGTCCATACACGTGATTCAATACATTTAAAATTGAATGCCACCGAAATATAAAATATACTAACAGTATAGTATTCCCAAGGGACGAGATAAAAAGTATATTTTGCGAAATTGACTTGGGTTTACATAATAGGATTCATGGCTCCCGAATGATTAGACATGGTCGAAAACAGTTTCCATAAATGTTCAGTCGGCTTCCGAAGTATAAATAAAAATACGATAAAAAAATACCTATATTTCCAATAAGTTGAGCTGTTATTAATTTAACGAATCTAGCCACGAATTCAGAATGTTTGTGGTATTTAATACGATTCTACGTTATAATCACAACCAACTTTTCAGGCTAAACATCAAAAAATCCTAAAATGAGCTCGATTTACATCGATTTTCGAAAAATAGGGTTATCCCAAAAGTTCCGTGTTAATGTTGATACCTTCTTACTGTTCAGTATGAACCAACCTAAGGTCATCTATGATTGAGCTTTAATAATTGATGACCTAATTAAAATTAGTTTTTAATGGGCTCTAATTCAGGGAGTGTGTTTCAACGAATATATGACAAGCAACTCAGGCAAATGATTATTATTTTATATTTCCTACAACTAATAAAGTAGATAGATAGATAGATATATATATATATATGGAACTGAGCCTAACCCTGTACCTTTAATGCTATATGGCGGAAACCAGCGAGAAGCTCGATAATTCAAATTTTGATTGGGTATTTTCGAATAAATTCAAACACTCGGAAATTAATTTATTTTAAGCTTTGAGAGCCCTAAAGTGTGTTAGCATGCGCATTAAAGATACTCATAAGGCTGATGGTGGTATGAGACTTGAATTTCTAGTAGTTTCCAATATCTGTTGTGAGAGCTGCTCAGGGCCAGCCGCTGGTAAGCAAAAATTTGACTTAGATGGTTGAATTGAAGAATGGGGAAACATATAACGGGAATCTGGTGAACAGTGACCATTTCATGAATGTGCATTTGAGGGATGTCATTTGCACTTCAAAGGTACTGCAGAGAATTATGTAGGACGGCGAGAAATTTTGGAAAATGATGGAATGCTTTATCCGTGGTGTGAATATCAAATACATTAGAATCCCGCCCGAGGTAAGCCAAATTGACGCGCAGATTTTGGGTAAAATGAAGGAGGATAATTTTAATAGACAGAGAGGTAGAATACAGGGAAATCGGTTCAAGGGTATTTTTTTATTAATATGAGGTCAATTCAAAAAACCAAATCCCAAATAACGTTGTATTCATGGTTATTACATTTTTTAGTTTAAAAAAAACCAATTTATTCTTATGGTGCGAAGTTCTTACATGTATCCCCGATATTTGTTGATGATGAACATCTCTTCATAAAATCGTCAAATATTACCCACTGCAGAATATTAAATCAATTTAAATAGGTTCATTGTGTGTATTTGCTAAAGCCTAGTTACATACACATACGAGGTTGTGTTGAATGTATTATTTTTGTGATGATTGCTTTGTATTCTAGTGTTCCATGGATCGAGTCTATGTTTTAAAGAGGCATTTATTCCAGGTCGTTCTAAAAAGTACTTTAATCTGCATAATAAAGTTGGATGATGGTGTACATCAAGTTCTCATTTTTATCAACCAGAACGTAATAGAATACTTCAAGACTTTATTATCTTGTCAAATACTTGTATTACTCAAAGTTACAAATTTTTCCTATTTACTGACTCGTGCGTTGAACCTTCTCACTTGAGAATATTGAACTTTGCTATCGACCAGCCCGACTCGTAATTTGAGATCTTTCATCTGACTGTTTGAGCTGATAGTATTTTGGCCGTACAGTCCTCGATAGACCATGTGCTTAATAGTTTGGTTACGTCCAGAAGAACACGAATGAGTGTTTGACTAGACGTCCAAATTGATTTATTTATAATTAATATCGGATACTGTTATTTTCTGTTGGAGATAATTTATTTGGATTGATGGATTTCCTTTATCAAAATAAGTTTTTGATAAATTTGTTTTTTGGTATCAACTCGAACAAGACGGTAGCTTATAGAATCAATGCATTTAATTGTCATCAGAAGTTCCGAGTTTTTGATATATTACCTTAAAGTTAAATTAATCGTTTGATATCGACTCTAAATTTTGTGTTCATTTCTGGTTTATTTAGTTTCTCATTTAGTGACCATTCAGAATAAAATGAGACAAACATTGGAATCAAATGTGCTCACATTTATGAACGCTGAGACAAGGCATTTGGTTATAACGTTAAAGTGCTGTTGTATCATATATCCAATATATTTTTACTGTCATTGAATGAATATCCAAGTTATCAATATTAAACTTTGTTGTATAGCAGCACTTTTGATATTACTGCAGTTCAACTACAAGCGTAGGGTATCGTCTAATTTTATCGAATAGCGATTTTAAACATTTATACGTTCGTTGATACCCTTTTTGATTTTAGGAAAAAATGTCCGTATATATTTATTGAAGTTTTCATCCAATGGCGTAATCCGTGACATTCAATATCGTGACTTTGAATTAAATAAATAACGATGAAAATATTTAAAAAAATAGATAATTTATAATAATGTTGGTCAATCTCTGTGTGCGTCTTCGAGGTTTAAACATATTTTTGAGAAGTTTCCTGAGTAAGCAGCACAATTCGAAAGCGAATTCTCCGAGCTTCCTTCGAATGAATGTGTCAGATACCTCATCAAATTACTTGTTCTATGTGGTATTCCATCTCTCTATAGTCTGTTTTTAAACACGATGATTTTTCGCATGGATATAAAAATGGATATTATCTTGGAAATAAATTTGACTCCACAAAGTTCATTCCCAAGATAATTTGATGCCTTATGATGAAATCTAACGTTGTCCACCTCGACAATAAACTCTCCTTCTTCCCATACTTGCACCAATCTTCTGAGGAAGCTAGAAAATATTTAAATGTTCACACCATAGCCGGACCTGCCTCACACTGAAAAGTGTTGTGAAATTATCAGCAATCCACTCTTCTCTCGTATTTCTCTCGTTAGCTTAGTACGTTAGACATTAACGAGGAGTTGCTTCAATGCGATTGGAGATTTATTTTTTAATAAGGGATCTAATTGAATAGTCAGGAATATCAAAATTTCTTGAGACTTAACTCGCTATTTTCCTTCTTCTATCGCCAATTACATTATATATTTTTAAATTTTGATACTTCATTTTTTTAGAAGTATGTGAAAACATAAAAATCAAGAAGTTAAAAAATCGCTATTTTGAATATCACAGACCAAGATATTGAGTGAAAAACCCAGTACCTAACAAAAAATCGATACAAAATTACCTCGAGTTTATATTGCAGACTTATAAATTATATGTATTGATTGCATCATTTTGCATATAAGAATCTTTACTCGTAACCTGTTTTGGTCTAATATTGGATCGAATTGAGGTAGCAAACGATTAATAAGAAGTATTTAACACTGATCAGGGTTTTTTCGCATATTGTGATCGTTTTGCCGATTAGTGACAGCATTCCACGGCTTAATCTTTTGAATATAAACATTTGAATCTGTTTGTGGGTCCAATTTTTGTACCTTCTGAGAGAAAAAAACGACATAGAGCGGATTATAGTCATTTTTTATCTCAGCAAATTAGTTAAATGCTTTTTGGCTTATTACAAACGAATTCTTTTTACAGGGGTATTCACATTCAATGAGAAACTCTTCACAGTCAATGCGCAATTGAAATTTAAATTTCTCAATCTAAATTCTTCTTGTAATATGGCTAAAATAATGTTATATAAACAAGAATCTTGGTTTGCGCGAGTTAAAATTAAAAAATTTATTATTTTATATATACTATCAGAATTGCAATCCTGAAAGTGTGAACTACAGTTTTTTTCATTCTAAAGTTAAATTTTCGATATTGAAGGATTAATACTGATTGAGAGGAAATATAGCTTACAAGATATATCTTAATATTATCTCAGAGGCGTGTTTTAACTGGCGAAGAGCGTTGCTGAGAGATTAAAATACCGACAAAAATTGATACAAGTGATGTGGTTTTGATAGTAAAAAATTTCACTTTTAATGTAAAAATTACAAAATAATTTGTAATTAATCATGAATAACCCTGTAACAAATATTGTGGCGATAATTACTTACTGACCCTCATTTGTAAGTAATATTGGGATTATCTATATTGTACTACTTCAATATTAATGTCAGCATTTTGGTTTCTGGCGAGAATTACCAACTACTAAATCATTGATCTTAATAACTATTTTAATTACTTTACTTTTTATTCTGAATACTCTTTACGTGTCTACGACACAATAACTCTTCCATCAACACCAGAGAATTAATTGGCGTTTTGTCATAATCTTTAAAGCCATTTGATATAGCAATATTATATTGCGGCCCAGGTATCGATTTGGGTTTGAACCCCCTAGTCTAAACCACACTGCTCTCAGATTTGTGAAAAATTTTAAACGATAATTTTAAGCATTCTAATCATAAAAATGGTGTTTATCTACTTTCAAAACAACTTTAACCTAATACGTTTCAAATTCGGTGATGAGTTTTAGGTCAAATTATAGTACTCTAATTTCTAAGTAAGAAAGAAGCAGTATTGGGTTTGTAACGATTGGAATGTCCTCTGATTTAGATAGCTCAGTTATAGCCCAAATAATGAGTGTTGGCAATCGAATTTCTTAAGTGTTGTACATACATCAAAAATCTGGAACCTCCAATTGCATCAATACTTTTTCGGAAAAACGCCAGAATTTCATCGAATGATGTAATTTGATTGAATTCTGTCCTGATCAATTTTATTAGAATCGAGACCTAAAATCGATTCAGGTCCCCATAAATAAATGTATCTTAAAATATTTCTAATTTTTTCCTCTTGAGAATTAGCAAAATCTGTACTGGTAGAGTTGTTGGAACTTAAAAAATAATATATCATAGCCCTTTTATGACGTTATAATGATAAGAACCCCTGTTATACGGTTGATTGCTTTTAACAGTTTTATAATTTCGGTTTAATTACTGTTTTTTTGAGAAATGTTCAACAGCACTCGATCATTTGATGTATAAACTGAATAATCACTCTAATCATTCAAATAACTGGAATTTAGTTTCTGGCCGGTAAGAATAGTTGTGGATTATCACTAGTGGTTCTGGTATGTTAAGTATTACATCATGGGGCATAATTGAAAATTATCGCTGGTTAAGTTTGGAGGAGGTAACTTAGTAATTATAAAATCAATTTGGATTGTTGTTTCGATTGACATTATTCAATCTAAACTGGGCAAAATATTGTAAAATAACTAATATATCAGTTATTTTCTATTTTACAAAACACATGATCAGACCCAAACTTATTTTTTCGAATTAGTCAGCCTTTTACTGGGACCCAAAACATAGGTTGGTTTAAAAGTCATGGAATACCGGTTTTTGATTTCTTCAAAAGACTATCTAAATTTCTTTAAGATGCAGGATTATTTTGTTATCAGATTAACTTTCATCTTCAAAAGAGCTAAATAAGTAGACTGGGAACAAGAAGGCTTATTTTTCTGTTAAGGTTCAGTTTGAAGAAACAAAAGATTTGAAAAATTACCCGTTATGGTTTCAGAACAGTGAGTTGAAAAAGTTTGCATCCGAATCCTTGACACTAGAGAACTTGTCTTAATTTATGGGGCATACAAATCGTTGAGAAGTTAGAAAAGAAAGATCCAACTATATTGATCGATCCCAATTATGGTTTTTGGTACATTTAGTCCGCATTAAAATATACATTGGGTAAAAAGGCATCTTGTATGAAGAAGGTAAATTTTCGAAAACACAGTAAATTTATCATGTTTAAAGCCAGGGTTTACAATCTTGGCATACCATGTAATAGAAAATAGAATTGAGCAATAAAAATATGCAACGGAAGCTGACCAGCTCGACATGTAAAAAATAAAAGCTTTGTGATGAAAGAAGTCCCCCACCCTGTAGTTTCTTTGTATATGATTGAAATTGAAAGGTACCAAAAATAAACAATTCTTACTTGCATCAAGGTTTGAGGATGATATAATAAAGGTAAAACTGTCAAAACTAAAAATACCATAAAACATATGATGACAGAACCATATTACTAAAGTGTGTAAATAAAAAAGCCACCACTGGAATAAACGATGAAAACATTGAGCCCTTTTTATGCACAAAAATCACATATATTCATTACGGCCCTGTTTCTACGAATGGGACTTTGAAAAATAAATACAGATCAATATAAAAAAGTGCCAGAAATCTATTGTGAAGTAGATGTATGAGCAAAAGCCAGTTATGTCGGAGTCGAACCAACGACCCGTCGATGCTCACCCACTAGGCCACTAGCGCTATTACTCTAACCTGGATATAATGTATCCAACACTTCCTCTTTAATGATTATGCGTTCTCGGATAAAGTGCGCTTTCACAGATGTCACACCCATTAGCCTAGCAATACAACTCGAAATCTATCTCACGTAGATTGAAAACTGCGCCAACGTTGTTAAAGAAGTTGAGAATAAAGGTTTTGAACGCCTGCCAGCTTTATGAAATGTTAGTCTAAAAGGCGAGTCCAGCCGGAGTTGAGACTAACAACCCGCCGATACTCATCCGCCGGGCACTCTACCGGACCATCCAGAGCCTTCCCCCCACCTGGATACATAATATATCAAACAATAGAAGAGCGTTTTTTTCTTATTATTAAGCTTGAGGAAAAGACACTCTCCGATGTGCGTCGATGATACCTTAGGAAATCATACCTGGTTTTGCGACCTATAGTGCGAATCGTGACGCTTGATAGTGCAAATTTTTTAATAAATTTTTTAACATAAAAAAGAACTGTATTCATTTAAATGAAAAAATTTTTATATTAAAAATGGTTGTACAAGATGAAAAAATGGTTACCGTTATCTGGTTTGGCATACAATAACTCTGTTTGCGTTATCCAATAACCCGAAATGTAACAAGGAATTACACAGAAAATCAAGTGAAGTAGCAAAACACAGTGAAGTTAATAAATGTAGTTTGAGTTAAGAATTACTTTAGTCGCTTGGAATGTCATGTTTGTTAAGGCACATATCCGAAAAGGATTCATGGTGCAAAAAACCCGGAAAGGTGAGCATTTGTTAGAGTAGTACATGTCGACATCATTCTTTGGAATAGGTCATTGTTTTCAACTGTTCGTGAGTCTTTCCTCGCGCGGATTGAGAAATGGGCTATATCTTGGAAGATATTTTATTTCGCAGGGATATGTATCATAGAATTCGGGGTTTAAGTGGCGAAATCGCACATTATTCATTACAATAGTTAACATTTGTTCGGGTCGAAGTAGTTCTTTTATTTTCTCCAGGAACTCGGGGAATAATGTAACATTGACTCCGCGCCACATTATCGCCTCCGAATGAATGATGCTTATCAATTTAGTGCCATTATCATCGAAACATTAGGACCTTTTGAGGTTGGAACCTCGGGGTTGGGCGTTTCTTCGGCCAAAGCCCATCCATGAGATTTGAACATCTGGAGGTTTAACGGGCTTCCGAACAAGTAAACTATGTTACTACATCTACAAAGAGGTGTGATAGTCTGGTACTATTCGATAGACGCTTTTCGTTCAGCTTTGATAGTTCAGTCGTTTCGTAATACTGGCACACACTATGTCATCTTCCAAGAAAGTTTAATTTTTTGATCCCCCTCCAGACCACGGTTTCATTTACTCTGATATTTAATTTTTGATGAATGTCTGAGGTAGATACTATTCAGTTGTCATTAACTAGTTACACTGGTTGTCTTTTTATTTCAGGTGTAGATCTGGTAACAGTTCTATACCCTCCCTATCTAGATTCAATAATTTCTCCACCAGGTTCGATTTTTTGTAATGTGGTTCTTATGGTGGACTCAGAAATATCCAGCCTCTTACTTGAAGAATTTTTTATCCTTCCAAGGCCGCCATTTTGAAAATATTAATTTCTTAAATTAGGCCGTGTGTTCTTTTATTTTCAGACATTTCCAAAAAATTTTTAGCTGTTGGTCATCACGACTTGAACTGTTGTCCCTTACTATTTTAACTGTGTCATTAAACCCGGTAAATCTTTATTTACACTGTTCTTGCTAATGCTGAAGGCTTCCTCGCATGGGCTCAGGATTGTCCTACCTTTAACTTAGATAACCATTTTGAACAAATATTTTAACTTTTTTTTCATTTATCTGGATACAGATCTTTATTATGTGAAAAGATTTATAAAAAAATCGCACTATTGGTCGAAAACCCCAGTATATTTTAAGGAGGGTATCGCATACTCAGATAGTAAAATAGAAAAAACCCAAACATTGCTATAAGGATTTGTAAATAATTTGTGGTTTGACTCGTAATAACATCCCATTCGCAATAACAAGATAATGATGATGCAGCCGATTTCTGACTCAGAAATAATCTTACCGAATCGAAAATGCTCAATTAAACGCAGAAACGAAAGAAAATTGCAAGGAGCACCAATGGGTTGAAAAATAGATAATTCAAATATTCAAGAAGTTGGTCATTTAATGCCACGAACGCAAGCGATCACTATCGAATTTACGAAAATGGGTGATCGTAGAAGAAAGGTAGAAGCAATCACACCAGCCGAACCTAAATTTTTGAGGGAATATAAAGAGAAAAAAGGATATCGTGAACCTTCGAAGGTTGAGGATAAGTATATTTCTGAAATCGATGAAACAAAGCAAGTACCGATTAAGGAAGATGAATTGCCAGTGATTTTGATTGAAGGTCAAGAAATGAGCACAGAAGATAAGTTAGCACTATTTCAAGAGAGTGAGAAACCTCAAAAACATAGTTTTAAGAAACCTGAAAGTCAAGGAGTTAGTAAAAAATCTACCAAAAGCTCAAAGATCCAAAAAAGTAGCAAAATGAATGCAAATAAACTCTCATTCCAGTTTGAAGATTAATGTATTTTTATTTTTGAGGCTTTCTTTACTTCAAAATGCTTGTATTTGTTGCGGACACCAACTCGAAACTAAACTGAATCAATTTATTTGTTGCGATTAAAGTACAACTGAACCCAAAATTGCGTACATTGTGAATCGTATCGTTTATAGAAGCGCCTTAATGTTATTTCTCTAAAGCTCTATCGAAATTGAAATTCAAAGCATTCACAGCTACCGGGTTTTGCGTTCAAATGATTGCACCTAATTTTTTTTAAGAGCTGATATCAAATGATAGTTTACTTTAATAAACGTATTGAATGTATTAACTAAGATGAAGATGGTGTCATTCAGGATAATAGTTTGGCGAATGCTTTTTCGACTGAGCAGTTAATGGCACTGGATTTAATCGGTTGAAATATTGTAAACGTATATTTTTTTCAGAAACAGAAATCACACAATGTTTTTACGTAGTTTCCGCTTATTAATAATGGCACAGAAGGAATAAATTTTGACTATACATAAAGCCTAATAGAATTTTCGTTTTATTATTTCTAAATTTAGCCATTGATTGTGTATGCACTCCAGTTTACAAGTAGTTAACCCGATTAAATTCTATTGCAATCCACTCCGCAGTCAAAAAACATTCGCCAAACCAATTATGATGTATGATATTTTTACTATTCTCATCTTGGTTAAAACATTCAATACGTTTATTGAAGTAAACTGTCATTTGGTATCAGCTATAAAAAAATTATGTGCGATCACTTGAGTGTAAAATCCGGTAGCGTTGAATGTTTAGAGCGCCTCTTGAATTCTCTTGTTAGAAATACTTCAATTATACTATAATTAACGGCGTAGGTCGTTTAAACTAACATAGTTAGTGGATTTTCCATCAAACTTTTGAATTCACTAAGCCAGCGTGCTCCAATGGCACCATCCACGACTCGGTGATCACATCCAAGTGTTACCTTCATAACGCTTTTGAAACAAGGCCTAAAATTAATCAAACATGTACTCAGAATCTCCTTCCTTAACATAAACACGTTGCGGAGAACCTATCGATAGTATACAAACCTGTGGTGGGTTGATGATTGCCGTGAACTCGGAAACGCCATACATCCCCAAGTTCGACACTGTAAAGGTGCCACCTTGAAACTCGGGTAGTGTCAGTTTGTTGGTTCTAGCTTTTTCGGCAAGCACCTTAACCTCCTCGCTAATTCTACTAATTGACTACCGTTATAAGCTGCTAACCTTTGATGATGCATCAAAAACTATCGGTGTGATCAGGCCAGCTTCCGTTGCTACTCCAACAGAAATATCGACGTTTTTGAACTGTCTTATGAATGTGTCCATCCATTGCGAGTTGCATTCTGGAACCCTAACCAAAGCCAAGCTTGAAGCTTTAATGATAAAATCATTGATAGATAGTTTGATTTTGCCCTTGAATGATTCATTTAACTCTTTTCGGAAAGCAAGCAGATTATCCATATAAATTTCTGAGGTGATGTGGAAATGTGGAATTGTAGTCTTGGACATCAGAAGTCGCTTAGAAATCGTAGAGCGCATTAAGGTTAACTCAATATCGACATAATTTTCATGGGATACAGTCTGAACCTGTCGGGGAGCTGCCTGGGGTTTCTGAGTGGTTATATCGGCAGCAACAACACGACCATGTGGTCCAGAACCTTTAATTGTTGTTAAATCAATATTAGATTCTTTTGCAAGCTTTTTAGCATAGGGAGATGCAAAAGTCTTGGTACTATCGGGCTGCTTTTGTGAACTCGACTGGTGACCTTGTAGATTTTGTTGAATATCTGGATGCATAGCTTTTTCAACCACTTTCTCCTTCTCAGGTCCAGGGACAGTTTCTGCCGGTTTTCCAGATTTTTTAGATTGAGCGTGAACGTAATTTTTAAACGCATCTACTTCTTCCTTGCGTTTCACAACAATGGCGATGGGTTGATTTGTGGGGATGTTCTTTGTTCCAGCAGGATGGATTATCTTAGCCAGAAACCCTTGGAAGGGAGTCTCCATTCCCATCACTGCCTTATCTGTTTCAATCTGACATAGAACATCTCCCTCTTCTAATTTGTCCCCCTCTTGCTTGGCCCATGATTGGATGTTTCCTGCCTCCATGGTTGGCGACAGGTTTGGTAGGTTAATGAACCTATGAGGAGGAAGAGTGGAACAAGGTCTGAACCATCGATTTGGCAGTCTTGAGAGCTGTTGGCAAAGTCCGGGGGTGGAAGCCACAAGAGACCCAGAAATCGAATTTTTATAAACCGGAATACGGAGTACAGAGAAAGTGAGCGGTCTCACTAACCCCGGTCCAAATCTTGTCGCAAAAATTCGAATCATTAACCTTCAGCTATTAATGAGTGCTTTTATGCGCATGTAAACATCATCTTGAGAAGTATTAATTCTTATTGCGAAAATGGTTGTAACGTGAAAAATAGAATTTTTATAAATTTATGCTAACTATGGCTTTCGGGATCACCGAATAAACGACGATGTATCACCAGACTTTCACGAAAAAAAGATCCTAATCCAGGATCATTTGATTTTGCAGCACGCGTTTCACCTCGGGCATTTCGAAGTAGATTTGTGAGGCATCGAAAAATAACCTAAAAATAAAAATTGCTGTAACCCGAAAACTGCAAGTCCAAGGGTTCAAAACGTCACGTTTTCTCATAAAGAATCAACAATCAAATCTTTACGGATCTTATGATATACCCTCATTTTTGCTGAATCTATAACCTGGATTGACGTGACATTCTGCATTACATTCGTTGGACACATCACAATCTCAGGAATTGGTATAATCAAAAATCTGGAACGTGATAGCTCTATTACAATTGGTAATTTGAAACCTCATTAGTTTTGTTACGCCGGGATGAAATTTTCATAATCAAAATATGGGTTTTTATTTCTCGATATTACGACAATTTCTGAAGAAATTTCGACTGAGCACAATTACTAATATACCAATATTCTAACCATCCTTTTATAGATTTTTATTTCTGAAAGTAACTATTTTCAACATTATAAGCTCAGCAATTGTGTGATAAATTTAAAAATGAAAATGATTTCAGTGCCTGTATTTTTTTATACATAGTATTATTTGGCGCAAAGATAATAATAAATAGGCTGGAGTAAACAGGACCTAAACGAGCCGAAATTTTGAGGTATCAACGAAGAACAAAAGTTACAAAACTTGTGTCCTCGCAGTTTCAAGTGATGGAGAAGTTGCTTTTCAGTTCGTATATGTGAAATTTAAACAGAATGAAATTGCAAAATAAGTACCAATATCAATCATGTAGTTCCATCAGACAATTCAACATAACTCTTTATAATTAACCATTTGGTAAACTTCTATGTATTCCTTCAAATATGTATGCTCAGAAGAACTCCGTATATACTGTTTTTGGAATTTAGAAAACTGCATAATATAAGCTGCGCCTTCGTTAGTTTTTAGAATGGTTGGTCGATTTGTTTCCAAGGGTTATTCATGGAAAAAATTTACAAAACGAACAAAACTCAAATATTTATGTAGTTTAATCTTAGAGCAAAAACGTAATGCGATTTTAACCGTGTTGATTAACAAAATAAAGACGAGTGTTATTCATACATGTGATCCAAAAGAAATTGCTTCAAAGAATTCCAACGTTGACGTTTCGCCTTAATAGTATACGGGGTTTTGAATCCATTATCGTCACTGATGATTTTCAATATCACTAAAAGGAAATCGATTGTTTTTAAATGATTATTTTTATTAATTTTGTTAGCTTCTTCCAATATCTTCGCTGTCTAGGCAACTCTTAAAGAAATACTCTGTGTGTAAAAAATAAATCTCAATATCTATTAGTTGGATTACCCAGAGATATGTTGATCATTCTTTAAATGAAATCATTGTTTCCTCTCAGTGGACAGGATCTCCTCGCATAGTTTTTTAACTTATAAAAACTCCTCATAGAGATTCATGGAATGGCTGTAGGATGGTATATACTTTCTTTAATGGGGAAAGGAATCGTGAAAAAATTTGCCCGCATGGTGAACTGGACCACAATTCAATACAATTATAAAAGGCCCTTCTCTTAAAACGTCCCAACAATTTTCCAAAAATCCTTATAAATTCTGCAATTTGCTTCCGATAAATAGCTTAGGCTCGCGTAATGTTACGACTATTGATTGCAAGAATCATTGTAACATTTGGTCCTCTAGAGCCAACTACATTTGGATTCGGTGTCAGTCCTAGATATGTCAAAACATTCTATCTCCATCATGAAGATTCAGTCACAAAATTGAGGTTGGCGTAACGAATATTAAAAGGTACTTAGTTTTACCAATGAATATATAAGACTTTTTGTTGTTTCACAAAGGGATCATTTAGCTTGATAGGAACGGGCGAGTAAATTCTAATTTAAATCCCATGTTCTTTATCCAGCTTCATAATGTGGCATATTTACATTGAGATTAAGCCTATTTTTATATTTTTAAACGATATGTTCATGTTATCATCCATGATCTCCCGATGGATCGAGAATTTCTTTATTTTATATGATATTGTGACTACAAGCTCAGATTTTCTGCGTTTTCCAGCTTCGCTGTATTTTTCATGGTTGATTCAACAGTAGTTCTTGGAATATTAAACGCCCTGGTCTTCTGACGAGTCGAATCTACGTTATCTACCACAGCATGTGTAACCCGAATTTGTCGGGTACAATGTTTCTTCGTGCCATTTGTTTGTCAAGGATATCATAAATAATATCGTTTATAAGAATTTAGATCCACCCTCTCTTAGCCATTATGACTATTTAAACTAATCGGGATCTCTTGTTTTAAAATTCAACGGTGGCAATAATGGATGCAAAACTAGAAACAAAAAAATTATTGAAGAAAAATTGAACCAGCTTAATCAGTATCCAAATAAGATTTACAAACAATTACTATTGGATTCGTTAGAAAAATACAAAGGATGGATCTACAGTCACCTCCAGTTAAGTGCAGACTGGATAAGCTCACATTCAGGTTAAATGCACGTTTGTCCCGGTCGCGAGGCTGTGCACTTAACCGAAGTTGACTGTATGAAATTCCGAACAAAAACATAGGATACTTTAATCTAGATAGTATCGAATATTCTATCACCGAGCCATTGAGTCCCCTAAAATATGACCATTCTTCGACGGAGATTATATGTGGAAATACATCAAGAATATCATAATATGGACCATAAAGTAGTTCCTTGCTCTCCAGCTTTACAGTTCGCATCCATATATTGATCGCATCTTTAGATCAACTCCCCCATCTATTTTTACTTGCACGATAGTGATTATGTATGACATGAGGTATGTGTTTCATGAGTAAAGGCATTGCTCAAGCGTAAAGTATGAATCTTTATCACACTGTTCTTCACGACAGAATTGTTATATTAGAGTAAAAATGGATGCCCTGCATTATCACGTGTTATTGTCAAGCGTCCTTTATAAATGTCATAAAATACGAATTTCATGAAAGCAAATTACAAGGATGCCACTTTCAGCTGAAACAATCCATCTAGAAGAAAATCAAAAAAAAACTTAACGGCAATACAGTGCCTTGAAATTGATCTCGTCGACGAGGGACGGACCTGCAAATGGTCTTGAATTTTGGCAGAAACTCAGTTTTTTCCATCCAGGTTTTGCGACCAATTTCCCCATTTTTATTGAAATAAATTTTTGAACATAAAAAAGAACTGTATCGACAACAATGAAAAAGTAATGTCCAGTATGCATGTACAACATGAAAAATAGTTACCATTTTTCGAATACGTGCCTTAACTAACAAAACATTCTTAGATACTAAAACTATGGCTATCTGAAAACTAAATCTATTAATTTAACTGTTTTT
>JWZT01002080.1:95369-109600 GCA_000827895.1 Thelohanellus kitauei
AATTGTTTAATCAGTAGTAACGTTTGGAAAAAAAAGTATGTACATAAAACCTGGCTTTTTGATAAAATGATTTCGAGAGTTCTTGACTTATCTTACCAGTGCCATTCGGCTCAAGGTAATAAGAGAGAATATTTTGGCTGATGAAGATTAAAGGCCGATAAAATATGATGGTTTGTAACCTTGAACAAGTAAAGTAATATGGATTTGAAAAGTAATGTATCGCAGAGTTGTTGCTTTTTACTGAGGTTTTTTATTTAAAGAACGTCACTCTCATATAGCAATTCAATTTTGAACAACCTTAAACGCAATATTTTGATGTTTTGTTATATGATATAAGACAAAAATGGCCAAAACATGCATATTCTTCAATTTCAAAGGAATAAACTTGAAAGATGACTCCTGAAATAAACGATTGTATTTACTTATGTATTCACGGGATAGACAGTTTAAAGTAATAGAATAGAACATATATTTATTTGAACTAAAAAAATGAAGGTGCACGTCTTGACAACTTTTTGTACTCTAGAACAGGGGCCTGCAACCCATAACTCTTTGGCTCCAAGGCTGTGGCTCTTTCACCAATTTTAATTTTTGAATGCTAATGGTGGTTAATAAACCGTATAGTGTCAGAAAATACATGGCGATCTTTATTTAACGAATGTGGTAGCTCTCTCTGTGATTACACTTCATTGTCCCGACAAACATTCCAGACATTTGATGATTTTATGACGTTTTATTATATATTTCAACATTAATCAAGAATCCTACAAAATATAATTGTTTGTTTTTTCCATTTAAATATTGCGGACATTATTTAAACTCATTATATATCATTAATGAACAGTAGATTCCGGTTAAGTGCATATATTTTAAGCGCACAATCCTTTTATGTGCACCCATTCATTTGGTCCAGACTGCCTGTGGCTTATGCATATTGAGTTTGGATATTCTCAAACTGCCCTGACGCCGTCGAAACCGGTGCAGAGCCAACTGACATAACCACTGATATATTGACGGGTGTCAAATAAAACCGTAATCACGAAGGAAATCGTCTTAAGATGAAATGTGCAAAGCTGACAACATAACCTCAGGGCCGTTTTCAAAGTTGCATCGCAATATTAATGTGTGTGGGTTCTCATTAACTCTAATTGCCAATCTTAACAAAAGATGATAGTTCTGTTGATTGAATCATTGTTAAAAAAAATACACAAGAAACGACCTCAAGATAGTGTTTTTGCAATTCAAGAGGAGTCTGAATATCGGAAAAATTATGGGACTCTGCTGGTAAATTTTGGTTGTTGCTTCTAGATCTTTGCGTTGCTCTTTTCATGTTTGCGGTATTACCTAACGATCCAAAAGTAACCTCAAATAAATTAGCTGTTTATCGCAATATAATTTCAAGAGGAGTTCAATTATAACTGCACGCCGATTCTTTGTATTAAAAGCCTTACGTGGATCTAAACTTGAAATATCAGGAGCATGGTTGTGTTCTTTTGATATAGAAATTATTGTATTGTCTAAAACGACACAACGAGTCGGGCATTCCTTTTAATGACTCATAGTACATCTCCAATAGCATCGATTGCTTAGCGTTTGATCTCGACAGTAGATAAAACTCTTTGACTCCAAAAGATCTTAACCCAATAACTTTTAAATGTTTGAATAATACTCCTGAAATTATTTCACGCCAAAAATAAAATAGTTTAAACACACATCAAAATCAAAGGTAATGTTTCTGTCCATAAAATTTAAGGGTAAATAGTCAAAAAATTACAATCATTTGTGATAAAATTAAATGAGTAAAGAGAGCGCGCAGAACATTCTGTAAATTATGTCCTGACAAGTTTTCTGTCATGAAATATGATTGTCGGGACAATAACGTGATACGCTCGTTACAAAGTCTATCACTTGTTTAGAAACAAACCAAAATAACGAAATATGATTTGAGAACTTTATTTTTTTATGCAATTCATAAATCATTTGAATGTATAAATAACTGAAATACAATCGAATTCGGTTATAATCAACACGTTTTTTTACAGAATTGCAAAAAAATAATTAAACTCGCAGAATCAAGAATCAATTTGGACCATTCCACATAAGATGTCATCAAAAAAAAGAAAGGACAAAACTAATATTTGAACTCAAAGTGTCAATGATATGATCACTTGAAAGGGGAGAGAAACAGATATCAGCAAAGGAATATAAAATCAGTCATGCAACTGTAAGAAAGATTTGGTCAAATAAAATTATTGAATCTTATTACAAAATTCAAAAACATCGAATAAAAAGCAGAACAACTAAACATCTAGATTTGGATATATTACTTCATGAATGGTTCACTACTCAAAGAAATAAAGATTTTCCATTAAATGGACAAGTTATAGCTAAGAATGTAAATAAATTAGCTAAAGCGAATGACACTGAAATTTTAAAATTTTCAACCGGTTGTATTGATCTATTTAAAAAACGTGGGATAGTTTGTGGAGTGAAACCTATGGAGTCGAGATGTGTTGATATTTCAACTGTCGACAACTCGATAGACAACGTTTGACCGAAAGTAAGATACGGATATGATGACAAAAATATATTTAATGCTGATGAAGCAGGCATTTTTTACAATGTTCTTCTCAATAAAATGCTGAAATTTAAGAGACGATTCCCATTTTAAAAGATTTTAAAGGATCTGTTAACCATATTGATTTTTGCCAGCATGATAGGAGAAAAAACAAAACCTGTGATGATAGGTAAGTTTAAAAACCCAAGATGTTTAAAAAATGTGTCATGACATGCTAACAAAAATGCATGGATGACATCAAAAATTTTCAGACTTTAGTTTCTTGGGATTTTGAATTAATTAAATCCGATAGAAAAATAATCATTAATAATTATTACGCTCATACCTTTGACACGAGTATTTTACATAATATTTCAATTTTTATGTGCCTTCGAACTCTACAAGTGTTTTACAACTACTAGAAGATGGAACTAAAAACTGTAAAGATTTTTTTTTATAAAATGGCTTGTTTCCCAATCAATATAATATTTAGATAATAAAGAACAGTTCAGGACTTCCGATCATGATGCATTTAATACAGTCGAAAAATCTTGGAAAAATGTATCTCTGATAATTATTTGAAATTCTTTCAAAATACTTAGAGAAAATTTGCAAAATTACGATATTTCAACCGATACAAAACTTGAACCAATTATAACTATTTTTTGTTCAAATGACGCTTTTATTTAACATGCTGTAGCTGATTCAATTGTTAATGGTTGTGTGAAGAAAAGGAAAATAATACCTATTATACTGCTTTTAAGGATAGTCTGGTTACAATAGACGTACAAAAAGAAGTCAAAATTTCGGAGGTAATGACATCGATGAAAATTTTAAAATCATTTTTACCAAACAAGTGATACGAATATCACAAATATTTATTGGAAATGGAAAAAGATTTGGAGTGTCAATATTTGAAAAAAATCAAGGCAATTGCAGTTAACCGAATTTCTTTTTTAAAATAAATAAATTTTATAATTTTTGTTTTTGTTTAATATTTCTTTAAACTAGGGTATATTCACCTTTTGTCCAATCCCCGAAAATGTTGACTATACCCGAGCTCTATTGTATACCATTTTCCGTCCAAAATGGCCGACTTTCCTCTGGTGATATTCAAAGGTTCCGATATTAATTTATTATACAAAGTAAATTTTAGAAAGATTCTTTGCCGTTAGGCAAAATAAAATCTCAGTTAAAGACAGCACATATTCCACTCTTGAATCTGAATTAATATACTCAGAACCCTATAAGATAGAATTCTATATAAGTATCAATTTACTCATAAATACAACGTCGAAACCTTTAATGTCATCAGCAGAAAGTCGGCCATTATGGACGGAACACGGTGTAACCACTAATTATATATTTAATACCATTTGCACATTGATTTACTGGCGGCTTGAAGAATTTTTATAGATATTTATTTACCTGATTTGTCATGCCAAATATGTTTAGGTAATTTATGATAGATTTCTGTAAAAATACTCAGTCAAAATCAGCATAAGTATTTTGCTGTCCCGATCTCCCTTATTTGTTGGTTTTTGAAAAAATACCTTTCATAGTCTTAAGTTGTTATTCTAAATTTATTTGTCAAAAAACTTTCACATTCTTGATATGAGGTCTTAACCCCTTCAGTAATCATTAAAAAATAAAAAAAGTGAAATATTTTTTATGAATGAATTTTATTTACTGAACATATATATCCGTCATAAAAGCTCGTTCAGGCCCAGAATGGGACTGAAAGTTGATGTTATGGTGCATTTTATGCATCATGAAATAAAAGAAATTCATAACAAAATATTAATTTTTATTCATCATAATTAAAAATTATGCCTTATAAATGCAAATAACTTAATAAAATCCTTAAACATACATGTTAAAATAAAATTAAAACAACTAGTGTACCCTTTACAAAATTTTACATCTGTAATCTCCCCTTCTACATAACTTAAATCGTATTTGTATATTCAGGAGTGGTTTTTTCTGCAGGTAAAGCATGCCCGAGTTATCTCGGACGTAGTCCTTAAGTGGTTAAATCCCCTGGCCTGTACCATTACTTCTAGCAATAGATTAAATATCAGAAGCCATTTTACATGCTATGGATTTGATTTCTAAGTCTGAATCATTATGATGAAATTGAACGTCATCCATAATAAGAGTAAACTTCTCTACCTTTCCTGGAATTGTCCCCAATTTTGTCATTTTTTTTAAATTTGGGATCTAAATCATATAAATGTTCATTTATCAATGCAAAGAACCAGCACTGGACGCCATCGTCGCATAGGTTATTTTGATGACAAACACACTGGGTTTAGTATGATTGATAGCCGCAAATGTTCCAGAGACAGTTTAATTCACACGGAGGTTTAATGTCTATTGTATAATTGTCAGAATTTTCAATATATTGTAACAAAATGTTAGTTACATATATCCAATAAGCATCAAATTCAACCAGTAATTTTGTGAATAATTCAACTAAATTTGATGGTAAGTAGAATTAATGTTTATGAAAAAGATCTTTTTTAGTTCAAAAAAATTCGATCCGTCTACATAGATCATGAAAATAAAAATGGATCAATAGAACCGTGAATTTCAATTTTAATTGACCCGAATTTATGGTTTTATTTAAAACTCAAATGGCTTTCCGACACGTTGAATTTGTGAAGAAAATTTGCCACAAAAAAAAGTCCAATTTGGAGAGACACTTTAAAACTAAACACCAGACATTTATAAATAAATACCCTGAAGATGATGCAAGAAACAGCAATTTAAGAACATCAGAAGATTCAAGAAAAGTCTAGTGATGCATTTATTTATTGTATACAATCATCTAACAATGTCAATTTTGCTAGTCTCGTTGTTAGTCATGGTATTTTACAGTGCTTTGCATTCTCATTAATCGACTTTACAAAACGAGAATCATCTTTGCAAATTAAAAATCGACTTTGCAGATCATTAATCGACATTTCAAGTGATTTTGCGCAAAGCGAACTATTGATACAAAAACTAGTATAACACGAAAATAATATATTTTATTTGTAGAGGTTTTCTCGTCTGAATCCGATTTCTTTGAATCTTCTCATGTATCTAAAGTATCCTCTCATATTATATTGACGATCTGCTTCTAGAATTCGGCTAGCAGGATCTTTATGCTCTTGTCTTGTATATAAATCTTTTCTCCTTCTTCTTATCAAATTTTTAAACTTAGAAAAATATTCCTATATAGAATTGCAAGATTTTAGTTCTGAATTGGCGTTTTTCCATTTAAATTTAATGTTTGTCCAGTCCAATGTGGAAGACGAAAAATTTATAAACAGTAAAACGAAAACTGAACCAAAATAAGAAACCAAGTTTAATTTTCTGTTTTATCGTTATGTTTATGGATCTTCTAACATAGGTCTTCATGTGGCGATTCTAACCATCGCAGTCTTCTCATATGATAATTACTAACCCATACGACATGTACTTGAATGATTGAGATTCCCTTTCATGGCTGAAGCTCTTTACATTGCCTTTCTACCTTGAAAAACCCCCCTCTATCGGGTTCAGGAAGGATGAATGAATAGAAAATACGATTTTACATGGCCATTGATGTAAAAAGCGTCCAAGATTATTGACATCTTATGGAACATGCCGTTTTTCACGATGGCAAAACATCGAGTATTCGTAGTATTGCTTTGTTCAATGTGTCGAAAAAAGTCTTCAATATAGCCCAAAAAACTTTCTCAATTATGCGCTCGGATGTTGATTTCTTTGTATATTATGCCATATCTGTTCATCGTACAACAATCAGATATATTCTCAGAGTGGACGTTTGGCACTCTAAGAACCGGTGTAGTGCCTATTGGAAATCGAACTTTTTTTCGATTGCATCGAATCATAAAAAAGACTGGGATGGTTAGAATCGCCACATGAAGACCTATATTAGAAGATCCATAATAATAATGAAACAACAGAAAATTAAAACAGGTTTCGTATTTCGGTTCATTTTTCGATTTTATTTTTTCTTACATTTTTCGTCCACCAAATTTGACTGGACAAAAATCAAATTTAAGTGGAAAAACACCAATTCAGACCAAAAACCCTGCAATCCTATTCATGAATATTTTTCTAAGTTTAAAAATTTGATAATAAGAAGGAAAAAAAATTTATATACAAGACAAGAGCTTTAAGATGCTGCATGGCAAAATTCCTGAACCAGATCGTCAATATAATATGAGTGGATACTTTAGATACATGAGAAGATTAACAGAAATCGGATTCAGACGAGAACACCTCTACAAATATAATATCGATACGTAAATATATATTATTTTCGTGTTATAATAGTTTTTGTTTCAAAATTTCACTTAGCGAAAAATCACTTGCAATGTCGATTAATGATTTGCAAAGTCGACTAATGAGAGTGCAAAGCACTTGAAATAGACGAAAAACATATACCTGAGTGTAAATACATAATTGGTTTTTTTCTAAATGCTCCTGAAGAACAATTTTGAGATTTAAGAAATAAAGAAACAATATTAAAAAAAATAAAGAGTTACCATTATCTGCTAAAACAGGCAAAAAATACTGAAAATGTGTGAAGATATAATAAACCATCAAATAGAAGATCTTAAATTAGTTTTTGGGTTATCAATATCAGTGGATGAGTCTTTTGACATTAAGTATATGGCACAAATTTCGTTTTTGTACTATTTATTTCTTCTACAGGCTCCAAAGAAGAGTTATTCAGATTGCTGCCTCTGAAAGGTAGAACATGCGGTGAGAATATTACAAATGCAGTAATTCAATGCATGGGAAAACAAAATATTCTATTTAATAAAACCGTGGCCATTTCAAAAGACGGGGTGAAAATTATGACCGGACCGAAAAAAGGGTTTGTTATTTTTTAAGAAAAAAATTAATAACATAATACCTTCTTATCATTGTATTATTTATCAATAAGCTCTATGTGTACAGGCATTTCTAGAACAAATGAACAATGTTATGGATTTCGTGATTAGGATCATTAAATTCATCATAGATAAATCACGTAATCATCGCCAATTTAAAATATTTTTTGTCTAAATGGAGAGTGAATACACAGATCTCCTGATGCATACCCAAAATGCTTTGGTTATCAACAGGAAAAGTTTTAAAAAGTTTCGCTTCCTTATTGCCAGAGATCAAAGCATTTCTTCTAAGAATGCCACCAAGTATCCAGAACTATCAGACTATCAGTGGCTCATATTTTATTTTACGGTAGACGTAACGATTCATTTGAGTAAACTAAATAACGAACTACAAGGTAAAGGAAAAACTGTTTTTTTTTGATAGAATTAGTTATTTTATTTGAAAAGAAATTATTCCTTTTATATGAAGATTTTGAAGGACAAACCTTGATTCATTTTGCAAATCTGCTGAAACATCGCCACAGAATAATTCTGATGTTGATATTTGTTATTTCAAGACAATATTATTAAATATAAAGAAAAAGTCTTCTCTGTAGGTTTCAAGAATTCAGAAAGAGGAAAACGGCTTTATCGTTTGTTAAAAATCCTCTAAATAACACCGTAACAAAATTGAATATTTCTCATTTAGACAATGAAATTGGTTGTTTGAAATGCAATTATTGGATTTAGAACACAAAAAAATTATGGAGTTCCAAATTTGAACGCCTCAATAGCGATTTTGAAATTTTGGACAAACAAAAATATGAACTTTATATCTATCGCAAGTGATCGGGATTTAAACATCTTGAAAATTAAAATATGATGATTTTCAAAAGATGGAAACCATGCTAGACATACTATAAGCTGAAACAAAGCTATTTCTGTTCTTTCAATTTTTTGAACGACTTATTCACTCGAGCAATCTTTTCCGAACATGAACCTCATAAAGAATAAATTAAGAAATCGACTGATTAATGAGAACCTGGAATCATGCCTAAAAGTAAAAAACAACAACATATGCACTCAACTTTCGAATGAGATCCAAGGCCAATGTTCACATAATTACTTGATAATATTTTTACAATTTGGTTTTATCGATATGATAATTTTTCAGCATTTTTTTTAAATTTATTAATCCATTTTTGTTCCTATGACTACATACTCGTTTTATGAAAAAAATGTACCTTTAAATGTAAAAAAATAAATAATAAAATTGTGGCTTTAAAAATGTGAAAATGTATTTTTAATCCAATTTGGCTCTTTGGATCCAAAAGCTTGCCTACCACTGTTCTAGAATAAACGGTCTCTGAAAATTACATAAAATATTAAGGTTTACACCACCTTGATATTTCATTAATAAAATAATATTTTTTTAGGTTTTCATATTCATTCTATAGGTGTGTTGTTTAAAAATAGCGCACTTTGAAGTTATCTCTTGGTCAGCCATCTATTTCTCACTGAAAAGAACGATCAAATGATAGAAGATTGTTATCTGCCCGATTTTCCCATGTTTTACATCCATTCGATCGAGTCTCAAAAGATACGGATTATGTATCATATTATTCTGATTCTAGCATCTCTCCAATCATCCTATTTTATTCGTGATATCATCAGTCACATCTGTTTAGCCCGATAAGTTTATGTCTGGAAGTAAAACACGGGGTTCAAGTTGTTATCTGAGGTAATATAAGACAAATAAATACGAAAAAAATCGAGAACAAAGTTCTGCAGTTTGTAAGTAATTGATTCAAAATTCTACAAAGCAGCTTTTCCTAAAATGCGTGGCCTGACTCTACCATAGTCAGCCTGTACATGATTGTCCGTTTTGAATCAAATTTACTGGACCGAATAGCTTTAACATATTAATTTACAACACCATATCATATCAAAAAACGAAAATAGTCAAGTCAAATTTCTCACGTTGGAAATCCGAGCAACCTTGACACTTTTGTATACCCTAGTAAGTACGTAACGTTAAGTTGCATGCTTATGCTTGATAGTAAGTCGAATGGGATAAAATACTCACGGAAGGAAAATGCCCGCCACACTACAAGCCTTAAGGTCGGATGAACTCGAGAGAAACTGCTTAGCTTGTGCAAATTTGATAATTCCCTAGCTTGCGATGTACACATGGAGATCTCAAGAGGAGTTGACCAACTCTGACGGCAGCGAGTCTCGCGATCGTCTTAAAGCCTGCATAGGAATTTGTTGAAACAGGTATAACCACCACCTCTAGTGCCGATGCCAAAAATATCTACTTCATTCTTTGTGGAGAGGTCGCCTATGTAATATTTCAATCAAGGTCTGCATGGGATAATTTAAAAAATTGATTTATATACACGGACCCGCTATTCCAAGATACACAGACGTAAAAGATAGCAACACTCAAAAAAATTGGTATCATATATATCAAAGTCCATCTATTAGAAGAAATAAGTATTTAAACCAATCTAATACTTTCTCAAAAAAAAGATTATCAGTTTTAGATTAGTTTGAAATAATATAGATGATTTTAGAGGATATATGGGCATGGTGAATAATTGAAATTCTTAAATTACGGAATTTAGAATGTTGTCTAGTCGCTCCATGAACCAAGACGTAAATACTCTCCACTATCCTGGGAAAACCAAAAAAGCCGATACTTGAGCATTCTGGAGATTGTGCAATGTTCACAGAATTCTACATCGTGATCTAATTTGATAGTCTGGGTGCCAGAAATGATAAAATCGTCATGTATCCTCTGAATAATATGGTTGCATTGTTGCTTCAGGTCCTGGACCATTTTCTGGCGTTCCTCAAGTAATTCCTCCAGAACTTTATCCAGTTTTTGACTAAACATAAAGTATTCTTCCCTGTCGACTTCTTCCATGCTTTTATTAACTTTCAAATCTTCATCCAGAGCAAACTTGAATCAGGATGATCAAGTGACAAAATCCCATCTTTAAGATGTGCTTGAATTCTCAACGAATATCAATACTTTCAAATTAGGGTTATATGATCGAATTTTAAGTCCACAAACGTGCAGATAGAAGTGGATACTACAAATATATGAATTTTTACATTTTGATCCACGCCCATAGCTAAAGATCATGCTGTCCCATACTAAGTAAACGATTTTGGGCTATTGCTACTTAAATGAGTTTTATTAATCGATCATCCAATTCTTAAACTGTGGTAATTCGTCAACCAAAAAAATAATTGAATCTTGATTGAAGGTATGACAAGGGTGGTTGCTGACAAATTAAATTAGATTACAAAACATGGCCAAGTATTTTCAAAAATGACAAAAAAACGAATTCATCACTTCCAGATAACTAGATCTGTGTAAATACATATACCTTCACTTTGTTCAAATATTATGAGCATGATTTCTGATGTGTTAAAAATGGACTGAGGACTGAAAAAAATCATATTAACTCATTTCCGGTGTTCTAAACTGAATACAACGTCTAAGGGTAGAAGATTTACAATCCGAAAAATAAATATGAACGCACAGTCCTGAAAACAGTAGGAAATCCCCGTCAGCCGATATTTGTTGATGGGAGCAGCAAGCACAACTGATGATTTGGAAGATAACGTGGCTGTAGATATTCAGATTTACAGTAAAACAATTTATATACTGTTGACGATTCATCAATTCAGGGGACTAATTTCACTGCTTAAAAAACAAAGTTCGTTTCTTTAAGAATCAAATCAACATAAGATGATATGAACAAACACAAGGTTTTTGTTTTAAGTTAAGATCCACGAATCCTTATATATACCAACCTAGTTATTTTCCAAAGTTTGAACGATAAAAAGATAGTTCGAATTTATTGTTCGAAAAAACTTGATGTTGTCGAAATAATTGGGGAATTTTTTGTGTTTCTATATTTGAAAAATGTGATTGTTCCAGCAAATATTTCGTTTGGCAACAAAATTTTATAATAAATTTCAAAGACGATCACAACCAATTTATTGCCCCATTATGTGACAAATTCAGACATAAGACAATGAGATCTTTTCTTATATTAAATTTTCTGCTTTGGATTTGAGTTTTCAAAGTACATTTCGTATAAAATCACAGTTCATTTTACTCAGGCAAAAGATCTATCAACATTTACATAAATGGCATCAAAGTTAACAGGCTTTAAATAACGCATTTCGCAGTTTCTAGTTTGGCGCTCTAGTTCAATATCACATAGACGTTTTTACCATGTATAGCTGTGATAAACAAACAAACCGAATTCTCTCATTAAATCGATGCCCTAAATTGATAAAAGTCCATAATTAATAAAAGGAGTACTAAGGGATCTTTCTGCGTTCTAGAAGATGTTTACAGGGTTAATCACAATTAGCGCACAATTAATTTTTTCAATAAAATTAGTTTAAAACTTCTAATTGAAAACCTTTGATTTTAAAAAATAAATGCCAATGGCTCATTTATTGTGAGTAACCCTGTAAACACGCGGGTCTAAATGAAAGTCTCCCATTTTCTTCTTGATATATATAAACGAACATCATTCCAGAATGAATAAGACCACGTATCTACTTGACGCCTACTGATAATTTCATCAAAATTATTTAAACAACAAACATTTCTCATTATACTTTTAACCACACCAAAATCGTATGAATTATCAAGAATGTAGAACACAAATTATAACAGTAGTCCCTTGGTCGCAGCAACTCTAGCAAAAATCTTCTGTTTCTTCTTTGATAGAGTGAATCAATCGTTGATCGTCAGAGATAAAACTAGTGAGTGTAGAACGACTAATGCGCCAAGGATGAAGCATCTTTTCAGTACTATTGGGTTTGCGTGGCGTTAACGACATGAGGATCATATATCAACAAAGGTACCTTCGAATCGGTATAAAATAGTTGCAGTAAAATGTACCCAGTACTACCGCTTTTCTTGAACCGCAATCCTGATTAAGTTACCGGGTTTTGCGTTCAATCGATAGCACATAATTTTTTTAAAGAATTGATATCAAATGATAGTTTACTTCAATAAACGTATTCAATGTGTTAACCAAGATAGGGATGGCAAAAATATAATAGAGGATAATCAGTTTGGCGAATGTTTTTTTTGACTGGAGAGCGAATGGGCATAGAATTTAATCAGGTTAAATCAGCGGTTTTCAACCTTTTTTGGGCCGCGACCACTTTAATCCCCCTAATCCATTTTCCAAACCGCTGCGACACATATTTAAAAAATTTTTATGGCAGCGATAATTAACTGTAAGTTTTTAAATTTACAATCGTAATCATAGTATATATTACTGATACACAGGATAATAATTAAAATTTCAGAAACCGAGCATAACATTTTTTTATGTTTAATTTCGAAACAACATGCCATTATTTTTGATCAAAATATTTTTCTGCTTATAATTGCAAACAAACGTTAATATTTCTGAATTGTATTTTTTAATTGTCAATGTAGTTTTATCATAATATTCATGCTGTATATTTATGTACAATTTTGAATTCTAAATGGATAATAGACCAAAATGATATTTCAATTAATACAATTTTCTATTAACAATATGTGCTATCAAGTAAACCACATTGGTAAGTTGTATCTTGTTATTGTTTTATATGATCTGGAATTCTTGGAAATTTACTGAAAAAACTCAACGAACGTCATCTTTTGCGTCAAGTTTAATTCTCTATTTAGACTTGATAAACAAAAATGCGGAAAACCCGCTTTCGAAAAGATATGTTGGTGGAAATGTTAGAAGAAGCCCTATAAATTTCTCAGGTACAATTTGCACAGGATTTCTCCCACTTGATCCAGAATTGTGAAAAGGAAATCGAGGAGAAATCGGTTTTAGCAACATCTCAATTAATGAGATAATAAAACTCCTGCTGTGATGTCTAGTGAACATCCTTCACAATGACTGTAAATGGACTTCTTGCAAGTGATAAATGGGTATGAATTTGATTTTGAAAATAATGATGATATACAGATGAATTCGCTTAATTGGGACAGCCGCTTAATTTGGACAAATTTCAAAGAACAGAAACAAAATTTATATGTTTAATTGGGACAAAATTTCGCTTAATTCGAACAGTAAATTTAAGATCACAGTACATATTATGTTACATATATTCTCAAGAAAAAATATGTACATAGAATTTAATATGATATGTGGTCTCACAGCTGATCAGCGCGACGTAAGCCGGTTTTATTCAGTAACCAATACACCTTGCTCGTGAGGACTGTCTCAATTATTTCGTATTTATTCAGTCGCCAATACACCTCGCACGTGAACAGTGCCTGAACTTATATTTAGACAATTTTATTTTTCTAAAGTTTGACCCATCCTAAAATGCCAAGATATGATTTGACACTTCCAGTAAAACTTCTTGGCGATATAAAATAAAAAGCCAGCCACTTAATACAAGTTATACTCGGCTTGCTGAGATAACTGGTGTACCAAAATCTACCATATCACGTGTTTTACGACAAGAAAATCAACTGCGTGATGAATTGGTATTAGAAGAATGACAAGCAGGAACATTCAAAAAAAACGCGAGGGGACGTATCCAGAGGTCGACTAAGAACTAGATCAATGGTTTTCTTTTGTAAGTGTCAAAGGCGTAAATATCAACGGCCCAATATTGAAGATGAAATCAGATGAGTAAGCTAAAAAACGGACCCGCAACGACTTCAAAGCAACTGATAGTTGGTAATCGCGATGGAAATTTAGACACAATATTACTTTTAAAAAAGCGCAGTATGAAAAGGGCATTGCCGA
>JWZT01002080.1:126650-153618 GCA_000827895.1 Thelohanellus kitauei
ATATATATAGGGTTTTGTGATAGAGATCACGTGATCAATCTCAGGAAAAAAATCCTATACTCATGAAATAGATGCGAAACTGGCATTTTAGCCAAAATTTATTTATGTATTACGATCTTTATCATAACTATAAACAAGAAGAGAACATCATGAGGCAATATATTGCCATTAAAAAATGTTCACTGATATTTGCCGCGCTCGTTAATCGCAGAGATGTCGATATGGACTGAGTCAAAATCATTCACCGTTTTTATTGATTCATGTCACTTAAACTCAATAAATACTTCTCGCTAAAAAGGATATTCAGCAAAATCAACCACGTTAAATCGATTGCCGGGCTGAATCACGAGTTTACCGAAAGCCATGTTGCTTCCACGTGGATCCAGTAATAGATCGGCTTAGCCATGGATCTACGGGTCATCATAAACTAAGAGTGGTCACTCCTTCAGATCCCTACTTAACTAATTTCGAGTTCTTAGGAACAATTATACCCAGATTGATGACACAGAACTCCGAAACACATGAAAATACCAGTATCTTTTTTACTGATGTTCCTAGGTCGTCAAACACATCACCACGATTCGTCTGTTTTGTACCCTCCAATGAGCGGTGTTCGCTTTAAACCTTTTCATAAATTCGACCTTAAACCTTCCTTCTCTCACCAAATTGATAGAATCTGTATGATAACCGCTGAGGCACCGTTGTTATTTGTCAAATAAAATGACCAAAACTCCAACTTTGTAAAAGAGCATCATTTATATCGTTCAAAGTTTAAGAGTGATAAAACTCTTGTCGTACAACATGATTTGGAGTAACATACACATTAAGACAATTGAAGCTTATAGAAAAATGTAGTTGTGCATAAATGATTCCCAGACGGACTTTCCTTTCAGATGACCTCTAATTAGAATCTGATTACAACTCTTCAAGACGGTCTGCGGATTGAAAATACAAACAGTTGCCGAAATGTATTCATTTGTTGATTATCGAAAAACGACAAATCATTTAAATGACATGGGCCTGAGTTTTGATTCACTCATCAATCGGTGACACGAAAATTGACACAGTGATCCACAGGATCAAGTGTGGCTAGTTTCCGCAAAACCTTTTCATATAAGACTTAAAAAATATCAAAAACTAATTCAAAGTTCTGTTGCTATTTTACCTTTATGAAATGCGATGCCATAACCGCTTTATTCGACAATTATACTATCAAATACCCCGCTGCTAGTATTTGCTCATAAAATATTTTCATATATTTGATCTCGCTCAGTTTCTACGTGTCAAAGTATGCCACAGAATAATTAAAATTTGGCAGACTCTACCACAGGTTAGCTAAACTATCAGCGGAGTCGATATTTTTACCATGTTCAAGAATGAATTCCAAAAGAAACCGTTGATAGCTCTGTTAAAATCAGATTATACAGATGATAAATCATTTGACCTTTAATTGAGATTAGAACTAGACGAAATTTTCAATCCGGTAATTTTTTAGGGGGAAAGTTATGAATATTCACCGATGCAAGTTTTGTTCTAGACAGTTTCTTGGAAAATATCGTGCTTTGAATACTAAACCCTCATATTTTGTTTAGATCAACCTTAATGTTTTATGAGATCACTCTGGGTGTATGGTATTTTTTGAATGATAAAAAGAGTTTTCCTACCTTCCGTTGTTATTTTAACATAAGTAATCAATTGTGTAAAATTCGATTGTTCTCACCGGCAAAAGAATACAATTAGCTTGATTATGGTTTCGATAAGTGCTCCCATTCTCAGGATGTTCATATTTATACGATTGGCGCCGAACTGATTTATTATTAGTAATTAGAAACCATGTTATTTCGTGTAGATGTGGGTATCAATAGATGGATCATGACATTTTTAGTGTTATAAAAAATCCATGCCAAGACTTATATCCGATACGATTGGCGAGAAACGTTTGATATCATATCAATATGCCCTGACAGGTTATTCATAATGAATCAAATCATCTGAGTCAAAAATTCGGAACAGTGAATAGATAAGGGGAAATAGAAGAATTGTAAAGCCCAAAAATGGTCCAATAGTTCCCAAAATATTTTTATATGGTATAAATTTGGTGGTTTGCGATCGCGATCAGAGTGAGCTGCCGTATTTCTAAATTCAGATGAAATAACGCGTTTATGTAAAGCCCTCCCAAATTTATTCACCATATTCGATCGATTTTATTTCTGAACAAAGTAACGAGTGTCAATTCATATTTTGTTTTTCAAATAAGATTAGCGGTCATTTCAGAGGATAGGCTAATCCTTGGAGAATTAGAGATGATAAAAATCCATGAAATAGATGCTAACCTATTGATATTAGGTTTTTGTTGGATATTTTTCGGACTTCGACAAGTAAAACCTGATATTCTCGGACTGGAAGGGCTGATCTTTAAGGTTACAAAATTTTGAAACACTAACTCGTGTTGGTTTGGTTTAGAAAGAGGAAATGATTAAAAGATGATGTACAATTTAATAATAAAATTTTCTAGATTTCTGAGAACTTTCGTTGGGTTTTTGGAAATCTGAGTTTGATGCTATGACCCCAATCAATCCATTTAGGAATGAAATCAGGGTAAGAGTTATTGATATTTTAAGATATGTCATTCCATCTCCGAATTGCAAAATTTGTGGTCGGAATGTTGAAACATCATTCGTTAAATAATGAGATACGTCTTCATAAAATTTGACATGAAAGCACCCTGAATTAAGCCTAAAATACATGTCAGGAAATGGAATAACAATTCGAGATAGTATATATTGGTGTAAACATTGAAGGTTTGGAATATAATCTTGCAGCCCGCTAAAACTATCGAAATAAGATGCCAAGTTTTAACAGGACTGTTCTTCCATGGACCAGTATTTCACTAGTTAAAACGCTGGATACTTCTGATGGGTTCGATAAGGTTTGAAAAGATCAAAGAACCTATGGTATGATCTGATAATTAGGGTCCCTTACGTCGATTATAAAAATAAAAATTATTTTCGAAACGTTTGAATCCTAATTAAGTCTACGAATTACCTTCATGCGTCATGAAATAATTCTTGTGTTTTTCCACTGATTACATCAGAATATTTACCTTCTTCCAGCATGTCATCGATAGTACTTGATAGATTTTTTCTGAACCTATTTGTGACTTCCTTGAGAGTGGTGCTCAGTTCAAACGATGCCCCAAATGTTCCTACCATTAATTTGAGATAATCATTAACTTAAAAATTGTTTAGACTGAGAAATCATCATCAAACAATGTAAAAGTATTTTTATCAAAAAATAACAACTTTTATCCACTCAATATTTAATGGAAGTCCCACCTTTTGACCATCCAAATAACACAAAATCTACACAAAAAATATTTGGATCTTTCCAATATATTTTAATTAATTCCAAATACGTAAACAGAATCTCAAAAATCCTACACGTATATGACTGGCTGAATTGTCGCCAAGTCATGAATTTTAAACAATCTTTAAACTGGCCCAGTTATTGGATCCCGGTTTGTGGGAGGATGGTTAAAAGTTGAACGATCACAAGTTTCAGGAAACAATACAATCATCAATATGTCCAAAAACTCGCGAATATAAAAAAAACGCATCATTTTATGACAACCACAATGAAAATTAGAATCCAACATGTTTAAAAACCGAGGAACTAAGTTATCACTTCTAATCCTAGACAAAAATTTGAATATTGGATTCATAATGATTAGTGTTTATGTCAATTTTGGACAAGTTTCGATTTTGAGGATGATCAAGAATTTGAAAAATATACGTCATAGTAACCACTTTTATTCTGTGGTAAATATATAAAAGGGGAGCTGGCATACTCGAGGTGCCAAATATATTATTCATGCAAAAACAAACTCAAATATTGATGTTTAGTCATTGGAACATGTTTAGGATAAATCGTATATGATATGAGGTTGTCTGGTTCATATATTTTCAACCCCAAATATCGAAAGATTTGAAAATAGTTTATTGGTAAAAAAAACTTACCTATTCTCATATACGTGATCAGATCGGTGCAGTATTTCACCTCCAATTTTAACTTTGGAGGCAAAGAGATGCACGTGGAGTATAAACCACCATTTATTTGGTAACCATTTTTTCGGTAAATGAAAATATTTGATGAAAATGAACCCATTAAAAATAAGACGAATGCAAAGTAAAACACAATATCATTGAATATTTTTCTGAAATAGACATTGATTGAAGCCTGAGTTTAGTACTATGACCAATAAATAACAAAAACATACTGTGGCTTTTCTTTCTGAAGGTGGAGCTCCAAAATAATCTGAAGGGTCGAAATTCGTCAAAGATTTTGAATGAGAATCGTTTGAGTACATAACTACAAAGGGAAACCTTTGAGTCGCTAATAACTTGAACGAATCCTCTCAGGCAATTAATCCGATCAAGATAAATAACTCATATTAGTGAGTAAATCCTAATCTGCTTGCAAAGATATGATAATGGCCTTTAATCAATGGTCCCAGGCTGCATATTTTCATTAAGTATCGGCTTATCTCAAAATATTTTTATCATTCGAGAATTTAGGGAATTTTTCATTGAAAATCAGGATTATTTCTTCATTTACACTCAGTATGTACTTATATATCCGAGAATTGTAAACCAGAACCATTTTTTCTCTATGAGCAGATAATAGCACATTTCGTCAGGCCTAGAAGGCGGTTAAACTTGCCAATGTTAAGCCAACAAGAGCCCGCTTCTACTTTATCAAACAACCAGGAAAAAGGAGACCAAAAAGAGCAGAATATGCGAGGAATGGTTCACATTATCAGCATTAAAACTATCTGACTACGTAAACCCAGATTAGTAGCATGATTCTACACATTCATAATCCTCTATAGCTGATGCAAAAAATATTGTAGTCTCTCCATAACAAACCATTCATTTTAATACAAAGGAAAAATAGAATTCTTCTAACTCGATCGTCAAGCCTAACATATGATAAATTATCCCATGGCGTTGATTCTGATCCGAAGCCGAGACCTGGCCACAAATAGTTGGGTTGTGATGATTCAATTATGGAGGTAGATTATTAACCTTTAATTTTTCGATCAGTCTGTTTAAAGCACAAAAATCTGACCAAATATTGACTTTTATCATCCATATTTTTTCCTTCCTGTAGATTACTATTTTGTATGAACAGAAATGAGACTACCTTAAAAATGATCTCACACCATTTATGTTTTGCACAGCGAATTAAGTTGACCGTTTCTCACTCGATTCATACCAAAACCTGACTACGCTTGTCCCGGATTCTAATGTAGATATAATATTAAATGAAATCTATCTTGCAAGATGATTTTATTTGAATTAAAAAAATGTGGATTAAACCATAACGTCTCTGCAATTGAAGATAATTTAAAATTATGCTATTCTTAAATTTATAACGTCTATTTTTTAAGTCTGAATTTTGAAACTCGAGATTATAATTATGACAGAATTAACCACAATAACTCATAAAAGTTTCCGAAAAGCGATGCAGAAATATTTATGAATAATATTTTGATGATTATGGTAACCTTGAACGTCATTTGACCTGATATTCTCGATCATTGTTTTTCAAAACTTTTAAATGATACCGGTCTCTAAAAATTGATTTGTTCAACACTGGCCATGCCTTCATAAGACTATATTCCTATTCCCATTCAATTTAAATGGATAAAAAACATCCGCCTATTGACAGCTCATTTATTCGTAGCTTATTTTAACCAGACAGTGTGCTTTTTAATATTTCATTATTTTATCCCCTTCTTCAATACAAATATCGAGAAACCACCAATAATTACTTGTCAAATTAGATAACTAATCAATGAAAAAAAATTGAAATAAAGGAAAAAACGTCTCAGTTTTAGGGAGGTGTTAACATGCCAAAAAACCAACGATCAAACCAATTATTTGTTAAAAGATCTATTTATGTTCAAACATAATTAAACGATAAAAATTAATAAATGAAACTAATACGTCATAGAGACGCCAAAATTATATTGTAACAACTGTCTTATATCACTTACATCTTCTAGAAAAGCATTTATTTGGTCTTATATAAATGAAAATAAGAGGACACGACAATTGTACATGAGTTAAAATTTTCACATCCTATTCCTCCAGTTTAGATTTAGCTAGCCATGTGACGTAGTTCAATTTGATGCTCATAATGTTAAAAAAACGTAATGATTATTTAGATAGGTCCTACCTGAGTTTTTTTTTCAGAATTATGTGATAATTTTGAATGAAAAAATACCCAGAAATAGTTTGTTTTCACCGAAAAAGTTCGAAATTGTTTTTCGGTCATAAAATTCAAAAATGTTATTCATTAACCAAACATTTTATTTGAAAATACAGCAAAGGATTCGAAATGTGAGTTATCTCACAAATAAATCAAGAAGATGGATATATCTGTAATATTTTCTCGAATTCCTGGTTCATTCTGATTAAATCGTATCAAGTTTGTAAAAGATATTGGCAAATAAACTCAAATTTACCATGTTTATTTTGATACATACGTTGACATTTTTTGGTAATTTTTATGTTTAAATTAATCCAAATAATACCAAATATAGAGTGATTATAATTTCAGAACGTTCTGAGTAATCCCAAATTTTCAAATTCACCAAAACCTTTGGGACCGATATTGGCGCGTTGTCAGTTTTACAATTCACATACCCCTATTTATTTTCAAGAAATATTAACCAAAACAATTCGATGATTGTAAACCATTCATTCATATTAAAATACTTAAATGTCGCCGCGACCTCCAATTCGGAATTAGAAGTTAAAATAGAGTTCTGTCAAAAATTATTCAGATAATTATTAAAAGTCTGAAATTTTGTTTTTATTTTTGATGATTAAGAAAGATCTTATTTCAAATTTATGGATTAGTTTGAATAATTAGATTACTGTAGCGGCCACGCGGACCGATCCATAACGAGAACACACCTTTAGATTTATATATCGCTAAATTGGTGACCCCGGTGCGAGACGATTGAATGGAGGAAATAAGTGCGATATCTCATGCTAACGCAGTAGCGATAAAACTGCCGACCTTCTGGACCGCGCAACCACGAGTTTGGTTCGTCCAGACGGAGGCACAATTTCATCTCCGTGGAATCGTTTCCGACACAACGAAATACTACTACGTGGTAGGCGCTCTCGATCAAGAGACAGCCGGACGCATGATCGACACGCTTTCGAAACCACCGCTCGAGGGGAAATACGAAAATCTGAAGTCGAAACTCCTCTCGGTATTCGGTCTAACTAGGCGGGACCGGGCTTGCAGACTTCTCGACATGACGGGCCTCGGAGATCGGAAGCCATCTGCTCTTCTCTCTGAAATGAGCTCACTCGCCAACGGTCATACTTCGTGTATGCTATTCGAGGAGATATTCCTACGCCAGATGCCGGAAGCAATCAGAATGCAGCTAGCCGGTCAGGACTTCACAAACCTTGATCTGGTTTCTGAACGGGCTGACGAACTTTGGCAATCCATGAATAGCCGACGATGCGAAAGCGAGATTAACAAAGTTGGTCAGTCGAAGAGCACTTCTAACCGGCCTGTTTCGGTTTCGCATACCGATTCTGAGAATAAAGAGGGTTGGTGCTTCTACCACACCAGGTTCGGGACCAAGTCATATAAATGTCGTGAACCGTGCTCATTCGCCAACACAACATACAAAAGCGCCAAAATAGCCACCGTTTTGGCTAGGATTGGCACTCAACCGTTGTTATTCGTCTGGGACCGAATTTCAGGACGCCGCTTCTTAGTCGATACAGGAGCAGAAGTTAGCGTCATTCCTGCCACACACAGAGATAGGCAGGCCGGCAATCACGGACCATCTTTAGTCGCCGCAAATGACACTCCAATGCGTACATATGGGAGAATCACAATCCCTTTGAATTTTAATTCACGCTGTTTCCATTGGGCTTTTACAACAGCAGACGTTCCACAGCCGCTTTTAGGCGCGGATTTTCTTCGCTCTAACAATCTCCTCGTGGATCTGAAACGTAAAAAACTTGTAGATGCAGAGAGTTATCTTTCTATTAGCTGCGGACAGACAACTGGGCATACCTCGAAGCTGGCATCAGTTGCGAAATCAGATGACAGGTTTAATAATCTTCTAAGTGAATTCCCAAATCTGTCAGTGCCAACCTTTTCGCAGACGACAACCAAGCATGGTGTTGAACATTATATTGCTACAAAAGGCCCTCCAGTCCATGGACGCCCCAGACGTCTTTCTCCTAAAAAGCTGGCATTCGCTAAATTGGAATTCCAGAAGATGTTGGAGATGGGTATAATCAGACGCTCAAATAGTCCATGGGCCTCTTCCCTTCATATGGTTCCCAAGCACTCCGAGAATTGGAGACCAGTTGGGGATTACAGAAGACTGAACGAAGCAACCATTCCGGACCGTTACCCATTAATTTTTGTTCGACGTGATAAAAACCATCAACCCCCGAAGAGAGGACGTCCACCCAAGTCTTCGGTGGTGGGGGAGCTGTGTAGCGGCCACGCGGACCGATCCATAACGAGAACACACCTTTAGATTATTATATCGCTAAATTACTACTTCACAATTATTTTTGGAAATGTACCAAAATTTAGACAAATTTGGAAAATGTTGGCAAATCTGATTTTGTTGTTTGATGATATGAAACCGATCTCATGCACTTATTACTGTGACTTTAAACTAAAACGGGTATTAATTTACTGAGGATTATTCAGTCACTGAGAGTAAAAAGAAATGAACTGTTTCATTCGAAATATAAATCATTAAGAATTTAGATAATTCATATTTTGTCTCAGATAGATTTTGTTTTTCAGACCTCTGCTCTCTGAAATTTCACTGTAAATCACTCAAATATCGATTATTTCTCACCGATATAACAATTATTATGGCCTGATCTTTTCCAGATGCGTCAAAGAGCGGGCAAAAGGCGTCGATATTAGAATACAATACTTTCCGTCCAAAATGACCCACTTTCCGACAATGACATTCAAAAATTCCGACACAAGTTATAATATAAAGTAAATTTTAGAAAGATTCTTTGCCGCTAGGAAAAATCAAATCTCCGTAAACGACAGAAAATATTTTACTCTTGAATCTAAAGGAATATTCTCACAACCCTAAAAGTTACAATCTATATAAATACCAATTTAATAATAAATATAACATCGGAAACTTTGAATGGCATCATCGGAAATTCGGCCATTTTGGATGGAAAAAGGTGTAGTGTTCATTTAAATTTTCTTGTTAATATTGAGTAGATGTAAATCATATGGTATACACTCAATAAATATGTTTTGAAAAACGACAGGTTGGTCCGTGAACACATCTGGAACGCAAATCGTTTTCAAAGGATTTAAATTTTGATTTTGTTTCAAATATAAAAAAACAGATAATGATTATTAAAATGGTTTAAATTTTAAAGCTGTAGAAGTTTTATATCATTATTATAATGGTTTTTACAAACAAATTCTCAAAATGTTAGCCGGTTGATGTGCAAATAATCAATAGTAAATCCACATAAATTATTTTATCACAAACAGAGACTGATATAACTTTCTGGAAATAAAACACGATAACTGCTTATCCAAAAAAGCTCTAAAAGCAGAAATTTTAACGAGGATCCACAATAAAGTTTCCAGCTAAATATATATTAGTTTGATCAACCCGACGACACTGTATAATTTCAGGGAAGGAAAAATGAACAATGGTTCATTGTACTGATAAATTAAGAAAATAGACCAGATTCATATTTATAATAATGATAAACCAAAAATATTGAAGCTTTTTTATCACCAAAGTTTATTTGATCATTTTAAGATACAATTCGATATTCATAATGTTGAATATAAGTCAGATATCAACAGTTTTAACTTAAACTCTTACTGACAAGGATTTGGCACAAGTTTTAACAAGCAGTTCCGTGTGTCTAGTCATCCAGCCGATCTTTTTGATGTTCCACATTCATGATTGGTTTTCAGAAAACTCAATTAGATATTGGTTTTTGATACAAAATGATATTAATTTTAGAGACAATAAAACTAACAAAAATATTGGCACAATAGGATTTACTCTATGTTTCTTCTTTTGCGATATCTTTGAACGATTCGTCTCAAACTTGAACGTTTGGGCAATTTAAATAATGTAGATCGGCTCAAGTTTTCGGAAGATTTGTTGATTATATGCAGGGGACTATCACTGGATTCAACCGCATGTTTTTTTAACACCGCGTTAAATCTTTTTATTTCGGAAATATTCGGATTTCCTCCATGATTGTGCTCTGTCGTAATTCCACCAATGATATCTTCACAATCGAGGTCAGTTTTCAGTCTCGCATTGCAGTTCTTGTTTGTGCACCTCCATGATTTTATATTTTGTTTTCTATTTTCTCTGTCAACTCTGTACGAGTAACCATTTAGTATTAAGCATGGTCTGCCTCTCTGGGTCGAAAGTATTTCAAAATTCTAAAATTAAAATATGTAAGGATTTAAAAAAATGGAATAAAAACTGTTCTGTACCTAATTACAATACGCTCGTCTTAGCAGATCACATTTAAGCTTAGTCATCATCAATAATTTTAAAATTATTAATTTGAGATTGAATTGTGAGATTTTGAACAAGATAAAACTCCTCGATAACGCCAAAACCTGAGACAGATGATCCTAAAAACATTATTTAAGACAGAAAATATAATAAATCTCTAATCCAACACCCTTGTAATACATAAAATCATAAATGTCATAATTGGCTTTCATATATGATAACTATCTATTCTTAACGCTACCATGGATATAATGGATCACCAGAAGTGTTATCCTAGTTTATTGATCATTTTTTAGCTTAAATAAAAATAAAACCGGTTACTTTCAACAAATTTCGTTGAAACTAAATATTATCTGAAAATTGATATCTCGATAAATTCTAAATATTTGATGATTTTAAAAGGTAATGAAAAATATGGGATCGATAATCACAAATATCTTTTATTTTAGAAATATTAGATGATACAATTTTTGTGACACATCACAAAGTTGAAGAAAAGGCACTGCTTATTGCAGGCTGATAAAAGGATTTCATACTTAAATGACATGTTACAATTTAGCTGACTGAAATGCTCAAATTAATATACTATCCTAAAACCAATAACTTGTAAATAAAACCGTTACAAATCCTGTTATTTAGCGCTGCAAATCTAATTATTATTGTTTGAAATCCTACAAGCACTGATAATTCTATTTTAATAAGATTATCATAAAGTTCAACGATGACGTCACCATATTCAAGACGAGTTATGTGTACCGTATTTTCCGGTGTATAGAGCACACCCTTATAAGCCGCACCACCTAAATTTCCAAAAAAATTGTATTTTTTTACATATAAATGCCGCACAGCCATATAAGCCTCAGAGTTCAAATTTTTGGACAAACTGGGGATTATACACGTGAAAGAGGGTATATTCATCATGACACTCCGATTTCAGTTAACGATGCTAGATGGTAAAAATCTAATAACAATTTATCTATCTTGAATAAATTACAGAGTGCTGATTAAATGCGATGCATGGATATATGGGGCACAGGATTCACTTGACAATTATTTTTCATTAGAAATGAAGTATTTTTTAGTTTCTTCATCTAAATAATCTTTCTCTTTAATACAAACAAAAGAGTATTTGTATTTTAGGCTCATCAAAAACTTGAATATGGTTACTCTGACTGGCCGTAGATATCGGCGTACAGGACTACAGCTTAAGACATCCTGATTTAGAATTACTAGAATCAACAAATGGCACAATCATTTTCATCCATTTGCTCATGTAAGTGAGGTGATGACTAATAAGTGCATTCAGCGATTAATTGATCGTTATTCCTGAATCCTATTTTTCCTCTTAATATGTTAATCTATCGGCAATATGTTAGACGTCACAGAAATAATTCGCATGAGTTTAGGATGACGAGGAGCAGAAGTCGGACCAACAGAAAACTTGCAATGACTGTAACACTAATTAAGTGTATCATTCATTTTATAACGAGGAAATATAATAACGATTAATGTAGTAACTTGACATTTTTTAAATATAAAATGTCAAAAAAAGTATCAAAATCTTTAAATCGCCTGGTGTTTCTGACTTACTTTTCAGAATAAAAGTACACCTTATACACAGGTATTTAAGATTTATATTCAACATCCTCCATTTTCACTAACTCCTCTTAAAACATCTAGTATAAATATACATTTTATTCTGATAACAATAAAAATTGTGACGTGCAACAAAGATGATGAAAACCCATGAGAATAACTACAAAAGAAATAAAAATTAAGTTTAGTCAATTTATTTTTTAAACAAAACAAAATTTCTTCTGGAATTGTCAGTAGACACGGAAAAAGCATATACCAAAACTGCACATCTCATTTATCTTTCATTTTAAGATTGAAGACGAGATTCCGTTCAAAATTTTGATAAAGTTTTGAAAGTCGTGCTACCTATAACAGACTTTCTTGATAATAATTTTTTGCCCTAAAAATATTTTTCATATTAAACGTTGTTAGATCTATAAAAATCAAAACATTGAAATATTAATGTTAGATTTTATAAAAAAGTGTGAATTTTAAAAATATCAATATTTGGACATTCGAATTCATTTTGCTGGGTGAGCCTCATCGAACCTAAAATTGGATTCCAACAATTTTTGAATTCAATAGATTCTAATAATCTTTAAAACATTTAAATATGGTGGCTACTCGGATAACGGAATAAATTAGTTTCACTCATGGAAATGTAGTAGGTTAAAAAACATAGAATAAGGACAGTCTGGGTTTGAAAAATCTGGAAAAACAGATAAAAAATCTTAGGTATAGACGTCGTAAGGCTCTAATAAAATAAATTTAAATTTGGCTAGAATAGCATACATCTTATGATTGGATCTCTTTTGTAGATTTAGTTGCTTGAGATAGAAATTTCCTGTTCATTAACTGGCCAATCTGTTATGTAATATACTTCATAAAATTACTGATCTGTTATTGAATGGAAAAGCCGGCTTGTTCTTTAGCTCACACAGACCAACGTTTATTGGTAGATATATACTTGGCGGTTATGGGAGTCTGAATATCCCACGTCGGTCTTGTACTTGTCACCTTAAATTCAAACCATTATTAAAAAAACAGATATTTCACTAAAATATCGACTATATTTCTTTATCCTCACTTGAGACAAGATAAAACTGGAAAATGCAGGATTGTCATGGAAAATTTAATTATTTTGACGCGGTGAACGAAAATCATTGCTATGAGAGGTTCCTTTGAATAAACAAACCAAAGGGTCATTCTATATGTCTATTAGAACAATTTATCGATCTTAAACAAAGAAAAAAGTTCTATGTAAAACCACAATGAATATAATCCAAAAATGTGCATAAATAAGATTTTGAATGATAGATATTTTATAAGTGGTGGAAGCAGAAAGATCCTGAAAATATTGAAAGTTAAAAATTGATAATATATGGCCAGGATTCTTACATGTTTCTAAGTATACACAAGTTAATTTTATTGCTACTTGCTATTATTATAGAATAATTGGAAAGTAATTGGATATTCTGCCATACCATTTCATGATTTGGCTGTTGCGCATCTTGTAAAGTATTTTCACATTCAAGTTTCTCCGAAATATTGTTGGAAGTATCTTCTTTAAGTACCTAATATAAGATATGTTTTATCAAAAATAACGATTAAATTATCAATTAAATGATATTAACAGTGTATCAGTTTTCAAAAGAATTTGATTAAAAATCAATTCTACAAGATTCTACATTGCAGGGGTTTCGATCCAAATCAGCTTTGTCCAGTCCAATTTAGTGCGGCTGTTGTTTTTCGGCGGTATTCAGTCAAATTTTGCGGACGAAAAACAAAATTTAACTGGACAAAAAACCCAATATGACTAAACAAAAGCCAAAGGATACTGGAACCCCGCAAAAAATAGTCGAACCGATTTGGACTAGACAAACGCCAATTTGGACTGAAAAAACGCTAACTTGGACCGAATACCCTGTATATGTTTTGATATTATTAATATTTTTAAAAAAATCCAATACAAGTAGTGAATAAATCATCAGTGAGCCCATGATATTTTAAGCAAAATAATCTCTTTCAATAACCAAAAATCGTTTGAATTTCTATATGATTCAATGAACACGGTCAATTATTCGGATCTAATTGGTACAGACAGAAAGCAAGTATTTTTAGATGGTCTTCATGTTTAAAAATGAATGATTTGATTTCACAAAGTCCAAAAAAAAGGGTAATCGATTATTAGTTTGATAAAATAATGAGTTCGGATGCTGTGTGTTATGACGTGCAATGTTTGCCTGATATCATAATTTTGAAAACGTATATTTGGATTGGGAATAAATTTTGGGATTCAAAAACGTGATTTAAAGCACGAAAATAAAGATAATGGCGTGTCTCAAAGTTATTGTTATCGTAAAATGGGTTTTGAATTGAACTGAATACCTCCATATCGGAACAGTTCAAGAAACAAATAGATGATTTCTGAGAACCAAAATGGGAATCCATGAACATTGAGACAATAACTGGTTGACCTGCGACCGAAAACGTAACTAAATCGACAACTGCGTTTTTGTCAAAGTTAACTCCGTTTTTTGCGCACTTTATTAACATCGGTACACTTAACAATAATTGAAAACATGTGACAAATCACGATGTTTTTTAACTATAAGGGAGAAAATTCCATAAAATTTAATGATTACTCCAAACTAAGAGAGCTTTTCGACCAACACACACCTGGCACCAACGAAATTTTCTCTGGAATCAATATGGCCAGATCATTGAATAATTTCAAAAGATGTCATGCATCTCAATTTAAAAATTTGATTATAACCTAAATAAAAATTTAAAGAAACCCATCCCTTACATTCAACGAAAGAGAAAGATTCAATGCAATACAAGGATATTTTGGCATCTGGTTCAAAAAAGGGGGCTGGTTCCATAATATCGATTTTAATTATATCTAAATTTAAATACAATTGCAGGTAACCATTTCTGATCCGTCGAATTATCCCAAATATTGAATAACGCATGTACCTAAAATTTTACCTGGCGATTATTGATTTTAATGACTATTTACACCATTTTTCATTCGGAATAGCCTAATATTGCATTCCGAATGGCCGATTTTCGCGCACGCTCGAAATTTTTACTGCACCATATCATTTTTCATCCAGAAAAGTCGTGGATTTCATTAAAAAAGCCGATTTTTTAAAAAAATAAAATTAATTGAAATGTTCCCGTCGCAATGCTTTTGACGCAAAACGTATTGGTTCGCGAATCCAACTCTAGAAGTCGCTCCGTGAGATCTGAGTGAATGCTTCTGAGGCTGTGGCCAGTAGAGTGTTCCCATCAAAAATTGCCATTCTGGATTTGATAATGCTCTTCCATTTCGAAAAGAAGCGTCCACTCATATTTCACGAAACGACGGCGAGGGTTTAATTCGTGAATCAATGCGTTTTGCGTCAAAAGCATTGTAACGGGAACATTTCAATTAACTTTCAATTAATTTAATTTTTATTTAAAAATCGGCTTTTTTAATGAAATCCTCGACTTTTCTGGATGAAAAATGATATGGTGCAGTAAAAATTTCGAGCGTGCGCGAAAATCGGCCATTCGGAATGAAAAATGGTGTAATATTCTAAGCCCTGATTAAAAATAGAGGCCATTATTATTTTTCAAACAACTCAGAAATTACAGTGAGAATCTTTGACTTAGTAAACCAAAATTGTTTGGTGGAAAAGAAATAATCAATGGTGATTTGCTCTCATATATTTTGACATCGCATGTTGGTTAACTATCGAAATTGTCTATAGAAAACATGGTTTGAAAATATAGGTAGAAATGGGGTTTGATTTACAAACACTCGCTCTTGACCAAATTAGGTACTTCTTACTGTTTTTGTAATTGTCAACAATGAAATATCTACGTTGGTCGGATTCAAACACAGTTGCTTCAACCACCTGTTTGTCTACCTGGAGATCAAGAGATATCAAAATATATGATTTTTTAATCTATTTAATAATCTTTGCAACCTATTTAATAAATGTTTCCAAAAATCAAAAAATAATTGCACGAGAGGGATAAATAACCTTTATTTGTCAACATTTTAAATTTACAGAAACACGAACCAGGATGTGAAAATGAATGAAACAAATGTTTGCAAGGCGATCGAATTAGGGAATCATGGATTTTAATTTTGATTTACGTTGGATCTAGAATAATTAGAAACCTCCCAAATACATATAATCCCCTCCCAGATAGTTAATTCGAACTACAAGATTTGTGAAATTTTGCCGATTTCTAACAAATTTAAAGAACAAAACAAAAAATACTTTCCTCCTTTATTGACTCACTTACAACCAATTTTACAATTTTTTTCGCAAACATCATTCGATTTTAGAAGAAATATTGTTTCTTAAGTTTTGTTATTTTGGTATCTTTGAGAATTTTGAGATGGACTAAAAAAATGAAAGTTGATAAAACAAGGTTAATTATCCCTCTCATGCATTTATTTGTTTATTTGTGGCAACTTTTATTAAATAGATCGAAAAAACCTAAAACTATATACAGAAATTTTATACAGATTTAAACATGACCAATACATCCATACATGAGTTAACAGGTCATCAAAACAAACTGGATACTGAGGAAGGCTAAAATAGAACAAGTATCAATTTAATTCCATTTTCCAACAAATCACGGACTTAGATCGATCCTATGCCAGTAATTATTCGAATTATTGATAAATGCGAGTTAAATAAATGATATACCTAATTAGCCAAAAAATAACCATCCCTTGATAATTTGTTTGTAAGATCAGTTTGAATTATCTGAAGAATATCGTGGGTATTATAAACATCCCATTTTTATCAAGATTTCTCCTCGTTGAAGTGTCATGTTTAACGGATTTTATTTCAGAAAAACTTGTTAAACCATTTCCCTTCCCGAAATTCTAGTGGCGATATTCAAATGTTCCGCCGTTTTTATTATAAAAAGTCAATGAAAAGTTGTAAAGATTCTATTTTACATGGCATTGAGAATATGTAGCTAGATTAAAGAGTCTAAAAACAGCAGTCATTTACTGAGATGGCCTGAGCTTAACATCAATAATCGTTCTAAAATATATAATTTACTTTTTATAAAACATACAACATCAGAACCTTTGAATGTCATCATCGGAAAGTCGGCTTTTTTGGACATGAAATGGTGCAAACTATTCTAATTTAGCAAAAAATATTTTGGATATCCTAAATTTATTCATTCATACTGTCTGCCTAACACCAAGTGAAAAATAAACAAGATTTAGTTTTGGTAACTATGTCGATATCGATTTTGGCAAGATAAACACGAAATACATTGAAATATTCAAATGAACCCTTTGTTAGGATAAAGCAATTGGTGTTTGCTCAAACATTTTTTCAAAACATAAAATTCGTTGCCAAAATAACTACCCATAATTCTGATTATTTTAAATGACGATCATTGAAGAAAAAAGGCTTAATTCAAAACGTCTTCTTGAGGTTCTGTCTTAAATGAAAATAATAAATTTATCTATATTACTTTAGATTCTATTGACCCCAGTCCTTGTTTCGTCCAAATAGTTGCCAAAATTTTTTGATTATGGCAAGCGTGCATTGATTCACAGATAATGCAGCAAATAAAATAGAGGAATAATGATGATCCGAGTAACTTAGAAGATTCTTTATTATCAGAATATTTTTCTTTATTATCACCTAGATTGCGAAAAATTAAAACGCAATTCAAAAACTAGAATTTAGATTCAGAGTACGTCATTCATTTGTATATTAATAAATTTCTTTACACCATGATAATTAGCTGTATTACGATCGTTTTTTGTCTACAATGAATATTGACGGTGCTTTCGAATATCTGACATTGATTTTAGGAGTTTAAACTTTTAAGAATCATATGTCTAAAACTTATATTGATTTGAAAACCCAAAATATAACATTTTTCATGTAAATTATGGAAATACCGAGGTTTATACCAATAGAAATCAAACAAGCTAATTGTTAATCCACCGATCAAAAAGTAATTTAATTATGAGATGATAATGATGTAAGTCGAAAATTTGCGCTCATCAAATTTGCTGGGTTTATTTTGAAAATTATGTCACAATTATTCAAAATTATGCTTTTATTTTTTAATATTAATTATTGGTTCCAATTTTGAACAGAATGGATTTATCTATTACTAAATTTAAAATAGAGACAAAGTTCTGCTACCCTCACCCCCTCTCCCATATCACCACCTCATTCATCGTCATATTCACCTAATTCTTCTTTACAAACCGATAATTTATTCAATCCGACATTTAGACAGATTAAATTTGGAAACGAGAATCCCATTTATGAAACGAGACAAAGTTTCTAAACTTCAAGTCTCTCAGATATTCAGCAAAACGAGGTGAGACCTGGAGATTTTTGTATCGAGGAAGATCAAACACTGATATATTAAGCTTCAACATACACTGGCCACTGAGGTTGTTTCGTGTAAAAATCTTTAGGAAACATAAGACACAGCCTGCAATGATACAATAATGTGCCTGATCGTAATTTATACACAAGTTGTTTGCCAAAAATAAGCAAAAGATTGATTTGTCAGAGAAACGAATCAAAAATGTAATTAATTCACAAACTAAATAATGATCTTGCCACCATTTTCCTAAAAGGACCGAAATCGGTTATTGATATTTATGAAATGTAAATAATCTTTTTTTTTTTCTGAGTTTTATACCCGCGGCAACAAGATACTGGTCACATGACAGATAATTAATCATGATAAGTTTTTTCAATCATGCTTCAAAAAAATGATGATGAATTTAGTAGTTTGTTTTCTGATAGATTTTCAAAACAGAGACCATAAATAGATTTTGATTCTACCATATAGGTGCAAATTACAAAACTTTAATCTGATGTCCCTTTGCTAATTACACAAAAATAAATATATTCTTCTTCAATATCTCTTTTAAAAATTCATTTTATTTTTATTCTCGGATTCCTTCGTGTGTTCATGTACCTGCTTCTCAAGAATGGTTTCAATGAGTTGAGCTAAGAGTTGTGAAATAGTTTTGATTGATAAAATACTATTGAATGTTACATAAATCAGATAAAATACAAACGGAATACAAAATTTGTAAGGCCAGAATTTGATGATAACTAATTCTTGATTTTCACAGGTTTTGGATCGCTGTCTTATCGAGATTTTTGATGAATGAAAATTCAAAATTTATTTAAACTTCATACCTCTGAAAAACTTCGAGTTTCTTCCACCATACATGCTATCATTTTCATGCGGACGTACTGAATATTCACTCGAGGGTCTAGCCGAAACCTCTGCTCTTTCTGGTTTTTTTGATTTTCTGCGACAAATTATAAATGAAATAAAGGAAACTAATATTATAATGAACAATATTATCAATAGGATGATTAGCCATAGATATTTTTCCACAAAAGGTTTAGAGCTATTTTGATGAGAAATAGGCGTAGAAAATTTTATCAATATTTCTGCTTGAGGTAGTTCCATCTTATAAAAATGGATTTGCTAGATCAAGCATTTTTAACAACTTCTTTTTGTAATAAACCGATATATTACACACTTAGGACATAACCTGTAGACAAATGTTTAAAGTATAACCCAAAATAATTTCAAATACTCGAAAAATAACGAAGAAATTTTCAAAAAATCTTAATGTACATCCAAAAGATGATTTATTGAATAACATCTAAAAATATTTAATAAAAACCTCTCTATTGAATAAATCATACTAATAGCGTTCCAAAAATTTGGTAGAATAATTTACTAAAATAACTAGGAAACTTGATTGAATTTAGATTAAAAACAATCTGATTTTAAAAACAGATTTGATTTATGTGTTTTATATAATTATAAAATATAAATTGGTATAAACAATGTCTAAATCTGACAAGTTACACGAATAATGAATATTACCTGATTTATGACACCAAACAAGATTTAATTTTGTTTCACTGGTTTTTGTTTGGATTTAGTTTGTGTTAAAGGCTTAAAAACTCAAACCACCAGCTCTTTTCTGACTAATGAATATTGGAAAAATAAGATCACAAAAAATCAATTTCTAAATAAATATAGGTATATAACTAACGAATAACCTGATACAAGACGTAAAACCAGTAATAATTGAAGTCTCACATTATCGGAATTTAAAAAACAAAGGGTCAAAAACGAACTAATTCCCTCAATAAAACATAAGATTAAGTTCTCTGTTTTTAAAATTGTCCATTATTATTTTGAACTTCTTTAAATTTTGCGCATGTGTGAAACAGAACAAATTTGAAATATAACAGATTTTACATTTATTGATGATTCATTATCAGAACATGCGCCCTTGTAAAATGAATTAATAAAAGGATTTTATTGGCTATTGAATAAGATTTAGTGAAAATAAGTATTTAGGACATATTTGGCGGACATTCAGATTATCCACAGAAGTCGATGAAAAGTTGGGGGTTTCAAATATTTTCATAATTGAAGTAGATTTGCAATGCCTGAATATATTTTCAAATCCATAGATTCGTATTTTCCCGTCATCTTTATAAAAAGTCAAATGCATCTCGAAAAGTGGATCGACTCACTCTTATTGATAAGTATGTTAAAACTTTCAGAGTTTTACTTGCGAAGCGAACTTCGTTCATTGAGAGTCGTAAGTTATCAAAATTGTTCGTAAAACGAAAAATATGTTATGTATATTTCGAATTCTTAGTATTCGATGTTCTCTTACAGAAAATTATGTACATTTGAATCAAAAACGACGCAATTATACGGGTAATACATATGCCAAAACACTATCCAATGCAAAAATCATATTAGATTTGATGCGGTAAGCCTTTAATATGGTAAAATAGTAGGAGGTTAGCATACCATAAACCGTATGATAAGGTACCGTTTGCAGTTTTGATCGTCACAGGCACAAATCTTAACCTTTATATTTTGCACAGATGTGGTGGAATAGACTGTATCGCTGTAATATTATTGGCTTAACGCCAAATTGAAAAACCTACCTGTTATTCAGGTAGTACATGAATAGTTTTTGGCATAAGCTTTTTAGTGATGAGTCTGAAAATCAAGTATAATTAATATTTTTTAAACTTTAATTTAAAAAAACAGTAAGCACATAGAAACCCACAAAAAATAGAAATAACATGAAAAGGGGGACAGCTATGATTTGCATTCACCTGTGCCACTCCAGCTACAACTAGCCGAATGCAGAGGTTTAAACTGAAATGTTGATATTTTTCACTTCGAATGGTCGTTTTGCGAGGCATGTGAGAGCCCTTGAAAAAAATTTTTTAATAAGTGGTATTCTGCACCTTAACAATTCAGAACATACCAAATATATCAGTTTCATAAGTTCACATTCGGTTCATTAAAACGTTCCTAAATTTTAATGATATATATAATCTGTTTTCAATTATTTTAACGTGGTAATAAAAAACTTAATTTATCAACGAAAATAACATAAAGAATATAAAAATAGTGACCAGTGCAACGCGTTATTGACATGAGCGATGAGGTATAAGACTGAATAAACATGTTACATTCTAGTTTTCAACGATCTCGACCTTGGCAAGGTGAATCTTAACCTGACATTTTTTTCATCCATATAAGGCCAGTTTTTGCCTGTTAATAGTAAGGGCCATGCCAGTCCTGCATGGATTAGGCCTATTTTTTGTTTCGTCCATTAAGATAGTTCCAATTTTCCCTGTAGTTTCTGAAATAATTTTACTGTCAAGCGAATTAACAATTATCCTCTTTTGGGAAACTTCTTCAAGGCCAAACTCAAGTTACACAGTACTTACCCGCAGGCTATTATGGTAGTGCTAGATTTGCATTAGTTCAATAGCCACACTGTATTTCTCTACTCAATATGGCTGGATACCGTGCAGTAACTCGCTGAGAAGAAACGGTCAAACATTATAGCTCAGGCTTCTTTCCTCTAGGATTAAAGTACTACTGTTGCATTTATGTGATGAAACCATTTGTTACATTTTTGAGAAAGTGTTTATTCCCTAATCTCTCAAACACATTCATTAATTGGTCCTTGCTATGATTTTGTCACTTATTGATTTTCATCAATTTAAATCCAAGATACTTTTCATGACGAGTGATTGTTTTCCAGCTTAAAAGACGTTAATGATTCAAGCATGTCTTTTTCAAACACACCCATGGTTGTTTTCATGAAACAACATTCTGTTTCATCATCAAGGTTTCCTGTAATCTCCAAAAGTCCCCTATCTACATGTTAGTCTTTCTCGAAAATATAACAATTCAACCATATGGCACACAAGGAAGTTTTTTCTAACTTGAAGAATATCAGAGTCAGATATATGTAAATAACCTTGCTGAATACTTTTTAGGAATCACAAGGCTTTTATTTGAAAAGGCCGCAGAGAGGATATTTTATTTTTAATGATTAAACCACATATAGATTTAACGACATTTCATTTTGTCAAATCATTGGGAAACCTATATAGAGAAAATGTGTTGAAAAGATGTCATTTACTAAGTTAAATAAGAAGCAATACTTTCAAATGTGTACTATGAATCAAAGTTTATCTTTGTAAAATATTCAGATTTACAAGTTATCACTCTAGTAATTTTTCTTCATCAAATAGATGTCAGAATATTATTGCATGTGCTCTAAGACTGTAATATCAATGAAATCTTCAAATACAACCATAATTTTTTATATTGGGCAGAAGTCTTAATTATCTGATGTAAATCGAACACAAAGAGTTGAATATGCGTATCCAGCTCCATTCAAAGGATAGATTAGTTGTTATTTAAAATACAGTGCCTTGCAATCCATTTCGACGGTTGTCAGCGGCTTCAATTATTTTTGAGTTGTTTTTATATATTTTTAAGACATAATTTTGTTAATAAAGGGATAAAAAATTGACGCCGCCGTCCACCTACGAAAAATATTGAAAGACCTGTAATGACTAAGAAAATAGAATCGGATAACGTCGTATTTAATCCGTTAGTTTCGGCCAAGTTATTAAATCATAACATCATATTATTCTGTCAGTAAATCACCCAATAGTATAATTTTGCCAAAAATAGTACTTTCAATTTAGGTAAAGCATGGAAAAAACGGCAAATTGTTAATCGTATTAATCAAGATCCTAACAGCCTATTATGTTTATCAATCAAATGGCATACTTTCTCTGAGACAAATTGCCTCTATGGTTGAAGCTACGAAAGTTTATTCGGGTTTCAAAGTCACGATATGGTTAAAATAACCAATGATATTACATTCGTACTGATAAACCTGAAATAATTTTGTTAATTTTGGTTCAAAGAATTTAAATAATTCTACATTTGGGTTCATGAGTCGAATCAGTCCTTTTTGACACAACTGAATTGATCAACAAAATATTATTGGGATATAGTGAATATACATTGTTTACCACTCACTTTATATCATTTCCTTTATTATAGGGGAAAAACTTTCATATACTCGATATTCCGTTTGATTATCATTCTAAATTATACAAAAATTACGCTTTTAAAGATATTTCACACGCAGAGTAAAATTTACTAATATTTGGATTATCATATGTTGATAAATGACATCACGTGGGTGTGCGAGATTGGAATATAAAAGCGCAAGCGTCCATTAGCCATTAACAAGTTCGTAAATGTTGACGGTTCCACGGTTCACAATTTTGATCCTCCTCTCAAAGGTACAATTTCTAAGATCACATTTTTACTGAATGAGTACACCGCTTTGAGCCTTATTATTTTGACAGTTGATTCTTGCTTTCTGAAACATCATGTGGTTAATTGACAAAAATTTGACGTTTCTTATTCATTTAGCAAGATAACACAAGTTTTTTAACATTTAATTATTTAAAAAATGACATTTTCAGGAACCCTATACGCTTTCCTTCGCAATTTTTTATTTTCATATTTTTAAATATCGATAAAATTTATGTCAACTTAACTTTTCAAGGAATTACATAACCATTTAAAAAAAATTGCATTTCCTTTAACTCAGTATTTTTTATTTTAATTCTCATCTAACATTAAGATAGGACTCTGGCTTCAGCGATTAACGCGGTTTATGTGAAAATGTATTTAGCTCATTCGTAAATGTATTTTCTAACATTTCGATCAATCCCGGATACCGTTGTAAAAATTGAAATGTTTTATATTTTAAAACAAAATATAGTGTGTGGCATGGAATCCAGATGTATGTTTCCTTCTGAAGTATTCTGAAAGATTTTTTTGTCATTACATTTTTAGGCTTTACATTTATAAAACCTGAATTACGACAAGAGGCAGATTTCGTGTAACCTAAATACCATGGTTTTGTTTAGATCCGGAACGTTAATAAATGAGTGAGCTATATTTAAAACTTAAGAACCTCGAAGATCATATCATAAGTGATCCTAAAAAAATACATAGCTACATGTGTGTTCTAAATCAAAATATTGTAGAATTTTCTTTTTATTAATTATGAGTAGCTTAACATCAAAGGTTCAGGATATAAACCAATAAGATTTTTGAAATCGTGGACATTATTGTATCACTATACATAAAATTATCTACGAAATTTACCTTGAAAAATCGGATAGTTTAAACCTAATTGTATAATTTTAAATACAGTACCTACAATCTATTTCGGCTATTTGCGGCTGCGTCAATATATTTTTAACTTTTTTTCTATTTGTGAGACAATTTTGTTAATAAAAGGAAAAAAATTTGACCATGCGGCGCTCCACCGTCGAAATAGATTGCAAGACAGTTTAAGAAACTCTTTTTTTTATACCCAAACAGAAAATTAGTATTGAATCATCTTTTTTCCTTATTAAATGCTATTATGTTATATTCGGAATAAAGACTAATTGTGAAACTTTAAAAATTCACCATGATTTGTCATAATTATACCGCCCACGCGAACCGAAAAAACACGAACATCATTAGGCCAAATAACTATATTGTGTATATTATAATATTCGTCAATTTACGATTCAGAATGTGGAAACACTTCTGTTGAATATATATGGTAACTCTGTTCCTGAAAATGCATTGACATTTTAGGATGCCGCATCAATTTTTCTAAACAGAATATTTTATTAAATCGAGGCCAAACATTGGCACAACGGATAAATTGTAGGCCGTCTGAGTTTATAAGGTTTATATTCTATATGTTTTTAATCCTTTTATTTTAATGAAGGATTTAGAAAGAGGATAGTGATTATATTTAAAATATGATGTTTTGCATTATATGAAATTTAAAACCAAGTAAAATAATAAATTTAATAATGTATATCAAAATTGTATTTGTTCTTATATGATTGATAAACTATTCAACGGTCTTTAAAGGAAACCCATATTCCCGTTTTATATATTATAAATATATCCTGAATATTAAATTTGATTTATGTTCGAAAGAATCAGGAAAACTTAAAAAATTAAACCTTTCTAAGCGTTCTGATTGTGGTTTCATAACGGAAATGCAATATATTCGGTAATTGTGAAAAATAATTATACTACTTTACAAATATTTTTTAATGATTTGCTCCAAAAAATTCAAGAATCCTCTGAATATTTTATCCACGATAATCGTCGATTCTAAGAAGAATTCGCTGAGATGTATATTCTTTCAATGAGCTGATATAACAAATGATTGATTAATTCATCAGAATGGTTTTAAAATTAGCTTATATTTTAAAAATGCTCATTAATATTTCTTTAATATTTTGATAAGACATTTTTAACTTCTGATAATTGTTGAGAAAATGAAGGTACTTTCACAAATTTGTAATATTAACATGTATAATTTTTGATTTTTTTTATCAATAGATCGGACAGAGTTTACCGCCAGGTTTACGTCGATGGGAATCAGAACCAGCTCTAAATCAGGGATACCAAGTAATATTTTATTCTTTAATATTATGTTTATAAACGCAGATATTTGAAAAATAAAATGACCATTTTAAAGTTCTAAAATCTTCAATGATTTTATAAATTTACATCTATTTATACCAGTTTAAAATAATGTCTTGGATTGATTTATTGGAATATTTGATTTTAAACAAACCAAAAGTTATTCTTATCATGGAAAAAACAACATTATTTAATGTTGAATTCTACATTTTACCTTATTTGTGTTGTTGAATCCAACTCGAAGTTTAAGATTCTTGTATTTATAATTTAAAGAACCGAATGGCATGCCTTTAAAGTAGAATCTCTTAATTTATTTTTGCCAATAAATTAAATATTTTGGGGGTGTAATTTTTAACAAAAAATGCTTATTTTTTCAGTTTTTACGGTGGATTGTTTTGAATACGACTTTTGAACTACGAAAGAGAAATTTTAAGAATATGTGGATACTAAATATAAAAGGCTTTTTGATATTTAAATTATTGATTTAATGTTATAATATAGACCGAACGTATTCATGGTACAGAGGAACGCGTTTTGCCATCTGACTCTCAAACATTTCAACAATACCAAGTAAATTTTATTATTTATTTAAATGATCTAATCAGCGAAATAATAATTCAAACATATTTTTTCTTAAAATCTCCTAAATAATATTAATATTATTAAGACCGATGACCATATGAACCTAAATATTTTGATATATTGAGTTTAAAAATAAAAATATTCATCGTAAAGATGAATATGATAAAATTTAAGCCAATGTAGGACTTTTGGTATTTGACATTGGATATTTTTTGAAATTTTATTATTGAGTTTTCAAGGGCCTAGATGTCAAATATTCATTTATCCTGAGTATGTCGAGAAATACTTCTTAAATTTCGAAATAAAGTGTGGTATCAAATT
>JWZT01002080.1:155581-200521 GCA_000827895.1 Thelohanellus kitauei
TATCAGAACCTAATTTTATGATGAATGTTTTTTAAAGCACAAATTTCCTGTTTCGTTCATAAGATGAACTATTCTATTGATAACCTGAATGAAATTGATGTTTGTAACAAATCATAAATATTATGGAATGATACAATATCTATAACTAATTTTGATGTGGATTAAATTAAAACTTTTGATGAGATTTTTGTGTCCATTTTAGTATCTTTGAGACAATTTTTAGTTATTTGATTAAGCAGAGTATTCTAAATCGACCGCTTTTGTAACCAAAATAATCTGTTTTTAATAGTTTTCTACTTATAATATTTAAAAAAATGAGAAAATCGGCATTTCGGTCCATTTTCAATACTTTTGTAAATTCAATTCCATTTACAATCTTTCATTTGGCAGAAAATGGATACAATACCAAATATTTAATCGATTTACATTTCCTATACATCTCAAAACTCGTTTACACAAATAGGTATTTTGCTTTTATCAAACTGCTTCGATAAATAAAATTATCAAAACAACAAAAAACGACCACTTCCGATTTATGGTATACATACATTTTAATCACGATAATTATAACATTGAAAAAACGATATAATTTAAAAAAAATATTCAATAAGTAAATTGGAAAAATTCTGTTAATAAAATGTATTTTCTAATATTTAGGATATGGAGTGAATGTTTCTGGATAGTGATCGAAATATGATGAATTAGAGATTTTTTTAAATTTATATCATTTTTTCGATGTTTTTCTGTTTTTCGCATCTACTTCACACATAAATTGGTTTAAAAAGTTTATTTCTTTGGTTAGGTTACATTATGACCATTTAAGTGTGATATCATCAAATACCTTTATCTGAGCACCATCGAAGCTGGAAATTTATCTGGCATATCATACACATAAGGATTTCATTCAAAAAGCACGACCGATATTTTAAGAGCGAGGAATGACCCATATTTAATTTTATAACTATTCAAGATATTTTCCGATAATACGAAGTTAATAAATTGATTAGAATAAATGATTTTATCTCTCTTGATTTTGTTAAAATTGGCTGTTTTTGATGATTTTATAAAAATTGTTAAAAATATGAATTATCGAAATGAATTAAATGATCATTGAATTTTTTAATCACGAATAAATATCAAAGACATGCTAAGTTATTGAGATGCTATGAAACCATTTTGTTCATTTTTATATTTTGTGCCCATCGTTACAGCACCGATTCTCCAATACCTAGACCTATATTTTACCATTAATCGGCGATTCTAACAGATCTGTGGTTGGATTTATCATTCTGAATTTCTGTCCAAATATTTCCCTTAATTCCCATATTTGAGAATTAATTCAATTAGAATCATATAGAATTTTGAGCAGGGACTACAACTGTGAATTATATCACACTGGTGATGTAATGATACCCATGACACGACATCCGATTCCATCATCAAATATTTTCACACCTTTTCCACCAAAAATCTGACGATTCTATTATAGAATAAAGAAATTGATGCACCCAAATTGGATATGTCAATATTTTGATTTTAAAATAAGGTTAGAACAATTCATTCACATATTATTAGTATTCAACAGAATTATATCGATATTATGATGCGTCGCTCGGCATGTGATGGTAATAGTAGGATGAATCAAAATGTTCTAATCTGTAACCATTCATTCCACGCCAATGTATCTATCCGCCACGCCCAAACAAAGATAATCTTACTATTTAGTAACCAAACCCAATAATTTGAATTCTAAACAATAAAAAACAAATTGTTTTGTTGGATGAGTTGTACAACAAAATGTGATAATATAGCTGTAAATACATAATGCTTATGAAAAAAATGTTGTTTTAAATATGTACTGAACCGATAAATGACAAAGGAACAACATGAATTTTACAAGGATAATCTAGCAAAGTTAGCCATGCAATTGATTTACACAGATCAGTATGATCTAATATAATATCGGGTTATTTACTTGAGAGCTATTTCCTGATGGATAATGAAACATAAATCAGCTGTTTTCTCACATAATTCGTTGTTTGTTTATCAAAGAAATATATGAAATTAAACGTGTCTGGATAATAAATTTGATACCCCAGAAATTGAAAAAAAGTAATTAAAATATTAATATTTTCTACGTCTAATGATGGGTATATGGTTTTATCAACAATATAGAAAATAAATTACCTTTGAATACTTGGATTTTCAGTACTCGATGTTTGATCATGTTCATTGACAATATAAGAACCCGATCTTCGAATACGGCCACGATTCTTGATCATAGGAGTACGTTTACGACGAAAATAAAAATAAAAACAAGCAATGATTAAAAGTATTAAAACAATGATGAATAGTATGACGATAAAAATAATGTTGGTAACGCTGATAGTGGATTCATTCTCATCAGATTTATTTGAAGCAATTAATAGCGGCATAATGAAAAGAATAAGCGTCAATACTATCATAAAAATGTATTTTCAATGAACAAATATTATTATTACAACATTATTTTAATGTAATAATGAATTATATGAAGTCCCATTTTCAAAATAACAATGCTCATGCGAGCATTTCAACAAACATGAACTTTTAAAAGACCAAAGTATGTCCCTCACTCATAAATATATTAATATTCAGAAATACACCCCCGAATGATTTATCCATCATTTAATAATCCGATTATACAGGGTCTTCGTCCCAAATCGCACACGATAAATATATATAATTTTTTATACAATGACAAAATATTTCTTACAGGCTTTTCCACATTCAATACGCATGCATCCTTTCCGTTTTCCATAATTTGAAAAAAAGATGATGAATCAACATGTACCATGCGAAATTCACGAATTCATTAGTACAATTATTACCGCGTTTTATCAGGTGACAACGAGGGATATAATCTATTATATACCTCCAACCAAGGCATATATTGTTTATTCTCCAACAATTAGGCTATAGAAAATTAAGTTATGCTTTTCTTTAATGTACAAGGTTTTCATTGTAAATCTCACAGATCTATCCTAAATCGCACATGAGAAATATACATAATTTTTTATATAATTATACAAAATATTATTTGCATGGTTTTCCACATTAACCACGCATTCATCTTTCCCTGTTTCGTTAATTTGAATAAAAATGATGAATAATCATATATCATACAAAATTAGTGAATTCATTAGTACAATTAAAAGCTTGTTTTATCAGGTGATATCAACGGATTGTATCGACTACTTGTCCATCAAATGAACGAGTATATTGACCAATTCCTAAACAATTAGGTTGTGGAAATTACGCTGTGCCTTATTTTGTTTATTTACACTATAAATAAAAACTAAAGGCGCAATTTTCATTTTTGTATATTTTCAAGCACTTTTCATAAAATGTAAATTTACTTTTGACCTAATAAGTTGGAGCAGTGCAGGAGGTAAGTGTTAGGATAGAGACTAACTAGTAAGACTAATCCGGAAAAAAATTTGTAAAGTAACCGACCCTTAAGTCCTCACCTAAATGGTGGCGAGGTCATCGTGGCGGGGTTTAAGGAGCCCCTAGCGCTGAACCTCAAAAGGAATCTGCACCTATATCAGAGGGTTGTTGCCGGACGAGAACTCCTCCTAAGTATGCAGGGATAGCAGATTGCAACATGTATACTAATAGACACGATGTTTAAAAGGTTTGCCTTATGGTTCAAAATCTAAAACAAAGTTGTAGTATATATTCTGCGTATCTTTTTCGCATTTTTGGTATTATGACGTTTATTTAGCATGGAAAAAATGTTTAAATTATTTAATGTTAAAAAAATTCATTTTTCATATAGATCAATCCATGTGCGATTTAAGATGAAAACCCTGTAATTTTACGAATGAATTCTCGAATGTTGTATTATAAGTACTGATTAATTATTTTTCTTAAAATTACGAGAAACGGCAAAGATAAATGCGTGACTAATGTGGAAATACACGAAACAATATTTTGTGACATTTTAATACAAATTATTTCTATATTTCTGATGTATTATTTAAGATGAGAACCCCGTAGGTTTGATTTAGTGTATAATTATTGTGTTCAACAGGAAATCTGTCATTATTTTTGGTTTTACGTTTAAAATGTAATACATATTTTGAAACTAAGTACTTCGATACAAATAATGATCAACTGATCACTTGAAAACATCTGCAAATAGATCCAGTATAACCAATCTGATTTTCTCTATTGCCATATCTATTGGTTTTTATAATATACCACTCGAAATCCAAGTATTCGCATGAAAACATTATGAAATTTTCGAGAATACGTTTTCAAGTTCGCCCTATATCAAAATTTACTTAATAAATAAAACATTAAAAATTTTTGTATAGTTTTGAAAGATATAGGGTTTCCCGATCAAATCCGTCAAACTTTTTTAACTTAAATTTTATCAATATTTCGAATTAAAAAATAATAAAATGTACATATATTCGTGAATTTCCTCTCTTAAGTAACACCTGTTGTATTTAGCATATTTTGGTAATAGCCATCATAGTCAGAAGGCATAAATTCTGTTGAGCCACTTTCGATTAAATTAAAAAGGTCGGTTTCTTATCTCAGAGAAGCTGGACACCCAGCATTCTTCAAGGCACAAGATCATCAATTAAATGAAGTACATTCTTGTGAGTACTACATGGAGGCGTTTGAACAGTTCTTGTTCAATGGAATACACTGATGTTTTTTCATAATGGACAACGTGAGTTTCAACAAAACAAAATAGTTCCATATCATGTTGCAAGAGAATGGCCCCATGGTACTATACCTTCCACCGTACTCTCCTTTCCACAACCTGATTGAAAACCTTTGTTCTTGAAATGGAAGAACATTGTAAAAATTGATTCATTTGTTGGTTGACTTAATAACATCCGATGCTTAATTGGTTACCGAATGAATTTTCTTTAAGATCCGGTCGTTTCTGAGGTTATTCTTTCTTAAATCTATTTATTTATATTGACCATAAATTTAATTCATATTGAATTGTATTTTGTCGAATATAATGAGGGTCATTAAATTCTTGGATTTAAGAAATGAGAATCAGTTAATACTTGATAAAACTTCACACCAACACCTATTTGAAAATTTGCCTCAATAACATATAAAAAGTTATATTTCTGCTTCTTATGAACTTCAAAAACTTTGAACATAAGTTAAATTTTTTCATTGAGTATTATAGAATGATATAATATAATTCGATTTGAATGGCACGAAACTCACTAAAGGAATAATTTCAAAATAATGCTATTTGATGGTGGATTGGTCCAAATCTTTAAAGACCATAATTATATTGAAAATAATAACTTTCGAAAATATTGAGCATTTCCATTCTTTTGTTATCACTTGGAAAAATATCACAAGATACTTCTCATTATTTCGGAGGTGTTCGATAATTAACATATATCTAAAATATGTAATTCTTCACTTTGGCTGAGTATTAATTTAAAATATATATTTTAAATTAATATTCAAAACCAAAAAAGCCAGAACTATCTTTTATTAGTTTACAAACACAGTTCTTGGAACTCTTTGAAGAATATGATTTTTCGCTTATTTAGTAGCATTTACAACGATATATCTCAGTTGAAATGGAATTTAGTTAACTATTTTACATACATCATATTTTCAATTATCAAAGGTTCTATGATTTATGGATGATTTATACAAACATATTCGGAAATTATAGTTAACTAACAATTAATTCGGAACTTGGTCGACATGCGTATATTCTAGTTTTTGTTATAAAAAATCAGAACATAGAAACAAAGTTACATTTGCTGAATTTTAGAGAAATAAATTAATTTTTTTTATCTCAGCCATTACGAGTTTGAACCAAGAACATTATTTATTGGCCCCTAGAAATTATCAAAAGATTCGCATTTGACCCTTGAGTATGACATGGTTCAGACAATTATAGCTTATTGAATGTCTTTGTTTCAAAATTTTTAACTTAAAGAACGCTCACTAAAAATGGTAATAAGTCAATTTTATTCCAGAACACTGTCACAACAACTGCGTTATCTATGTGTAAAAAAAACATAGAGTTGTTCTCGACTTGAATAATCAACCTAATTCAAACAGTCACTCTGTTATAGACTGTAATAAACAAAAATGGTGTCTGACTGATTTTCAACTAGTACCATTTACAAAGGATAAAACATTGCTTACATCGACATCCCGAAAAAATGGCACAATATAATTTTCCTAAGCAATTCTGAAATGATGACATTTAACAGATCGTTATTGATATAATTGTAGAGTCGCTTCAAGAATATATTTCGGAAAGCAGCTGATTATTAAACCCAATCAATAAAAAATATCGATAACAATAAACTAGTGGAGTGGCCATTATTTTATCCATCACAGATTTATTTATTTTAAAGTTTTCTGGTGCATTCTCAAAAAAACTTGTTTGATTGTTTGAACTTTTAAGAGATTGTTTTTCATCATTTTTTATGATCTTCCTCATAATGAATCAAATGAAATTTCAAACTCTACCGAAATAGTTATCACATAAAAACAAACTGTCGGTTTTAACATAAATCACTTTCTGAAAATTTCCTCGTTTGTTTTCGCGCATGTATTTTAAACCTATCTGATTTTTATTTTTAATGAAAAGTATATTATACGGGTTCTTTGAACCAATTTAAAACTTACATGACAGAGCATATATTTTGAATTCTTACTTATCTTAATTTTAAAAAATATTTTTATTTCATCATAAATTTCGCAAATGAATTAAATTTATTTATTTTTATCACATGGAAAAAAATTGACACAAATTGGAAAAATGTTTCTTCTCATAATGCAATATTATTTATAATACGTTTTTATATTTTTTTGACTGTCAATTTTAAAAGTAAAAAATTTCAAAATTGCAGTTTAATGCTCATATTAGTACACTTAAATTTATACTACTCACGAAAATACTTTACGCTCCCTTTAAGAAATTTTCAATGTTTTTTGTTGAAAAAGGGAGAATCAGCAAATTAATGTGATATTTTATTCTCCGGTGTATTTAACCAGAAGGGAAATTATCATTTTTGAAACTTCAACAACATATAACTATTTAGATTTCATTTCATAAATAACTTTTTCAAACATGAGATTATGAGCACATTTAGTGTGTATCCGATTGATAGCCTTCAGATAATTTCAGAGATATTTAATATTCCCTTAGAAAATGTACTGTTTCGAAATGGGTTGAACTCTCTCAGATTTTTCACACACATTTATCGTTTTTTAACTCATTAATTAATGGTTTTATAGATTCAAAACGGTTAAGAACAAAATACGTGCGTATAACATACTATATTTTATGCATTTTCATTGTTATTAAGTTTATTTAAAAAGTTTATGCCAAAATAGATGAAGCTTTCCATAAAAGCTTTAAGATAAACATTTCTCTGATGCCACTGTTATCTAGAAGTATGATAAAAAATCGAATTATCTAATTTCTGTCTGCGTTAATGATCTAAATTTTGTAGCTACAGTATTACTAGTTCATTTATTTTAATTTAATTCCTACAGCCCTTCGATCTAATAAGAAAAATAACACAAAATGACATATATTGAAATTATTTATAAATTTAATGTTTTATATCGATCCATTCTAAGATTGAACTAAGATTAATTATCCACTTACTTATATGCTATCTACTCTCTTTTCAGATTTAGAATAGTAATCTTCAGTTACAACATATTTTCGACTGTTTGAATCTTTAAGTTTACTTCCGGAAAACATTCTGTTAAACTCTGTTCTAAAAAACATATAATAACAACAGAAAATGATTGCACCGATCACAAAAATGATGCACAAAACAACCATCCAAATAAATTTTCGAAATGGTTTTCGGGACTTGGTTTCGTTGCATTTCTTGGCTGAAACCAGTGATATGATCAACATAATATAAACTAATTTCAAAATCATAAGAATGAATGATATATTTTATTCCAGATTAAATGAATTATTTTTCGGAGTTTTCGGATATATTCAAACTGTTACAATCCAAATCAGTAAGTAACATGATAAGTAGCATTCATTAAAATCCATCTATTTTTAAGAAGTGTCAAAAATTGAATCTTTTTATGTCTTTATAGATAAAAACATGAAAGAACGAAATTTTCGATTATTGACGAAAGGGATGAAATGCTAATTAATCTGTTTTAGTGTTAATGAATTACTGTTATACGATATCAACAACAAAGAGTGTTAAATCAATATCAAGTTCAATGAGATTACAAGTCATAAGTTAATTATGAATAAAAAAATAGTTGAAGATATCAGGTTTTTACTGGTTATCACCAGTTTTTCCAATTTTGTGAGAGTTAATCTCAACGTTGTAATGTAACACCACTAACCGGACATGTAATTCTATGACTCAAATCATCAAACAATCTCTTCAATACTACTGATATTATCAGAAAATAATTTGGGATAATTCAAGAGATATAAAGAATTAGAGAGTGGTGCAAATTTACTCATAATCTTCGAATTACTTGTCAACAAAGAACATGTCAGATCTGGATTTCAAAAAATAAATTTCATTTACCTGTGTTGAGAAATACAGAGAAGAATCAAACTGCCAAATCACTGAAATTATTCTGTAAATGGACAATTTTCCATACTATCTAATCGGATAATTTCTTTCTTACAAACGGAATTTTGTAACATCAATCCAGAGTTGGCCTACTAAAAAGCGCACATGTTCAGAGTTATAAAATCAATATAATTTATTAAAATTCTTGAGCTTATAACCAAACTACATAACGATAAGTAATCATTAAGGTATCAGAAGTTGTAATCTGCTCCGGCGTCAATTAACGAACAGTTACAGAACAACTACATACTTGAGTTTATTTCTAGTATATTATAATTTGCTAAATAAAATGATGCGATGGAAGATACTGATGCAAACGCCTAGATCTAAGTCGGAATATTTAATCTGTCTATGTAACAAATGTCATAAAATTATAACATCATATTAGGAAGTTGTTCACTAAATAATTTAAAGACAAATCTAATTCATGAATCTATTCGTGATCGTAATTTTAGATTATTAATGATGGATAATATAACGTGCATTTGTACGAATTAAATCTTTTAATGTTATATACTTTGAAGAATCAAATCTTGTTGATTCCTTGGTTGATAAGAATTTTATATTGGAGATTTCGATGAAATTTAAATTTGACTAAATAATTCAAAATCTAGCCAACCTACTGATTTAAGGGAAAGAATTTACAAGGTATGTCGGTAAATGTTGATATCATGAAAATCCTTTAGAGCGTTAAATTTCATGAAGTCAATCTATATATTAAAAACAATAGCAAATTACCTTAACAAACAATAGAAATGAATAATAAAAATATGTACCCTAACTAATATCTTAAATCAATTTATTTAAAGATCACACTGTTTTTGTCAAACCATTTTTTGGAAATACAAAAACTGTGATTTAAAAGGTAAAAATCTAACTGCGTTTTATTTATATAGAATTTTTATCAAAATATTTTAAGTTAAACTGGTAGATTTGATAAGTTTCCAAATGAAAAAATTGTACAATAATGAATGTGATATAATTCATTAAGTGTAAACAGTAACAAATCATTGAATCATATTTTCGAAAATTTGAGAACATAAAGAGTAATTTTATTCTTTGATTTTTCCAAATGGAAGATGTGAAAAAAAAGTTTCTAGCCAATAGCTCTCTAATTCATCTACAACCGTAAATTAATACACTTCAGTCTTGCCAAATTTAATCTGTTACGAATAAGTTAATATTTCGAAGAATTAACTAATAGTCTAACTATTCCTTCTTTAGGCACTGGTTTCTAAAGATCTAAAATACATAAAAATGTTTCATGCGCTCAGAATCTGTCGCATATATTTACTATGAATTATTACTATCGTCAATCCACCAATATTCTATTTTCAATTATTCGCACCCCACAGAATATCTTCACCGACAGATAAAACTGATGCCATTAACACGAAAATATTTTGACTTATTTGTTGTGTTTCGCTCCATCCCATAATTTTATTGCATACATTCGTGTTTCTTCGTTCATAGGCACTTTAAAACTATTCATGATACTCGATGGACGTCATGTTTAACGTGAATACATCTATTTTTCAAATAGTGAATTAATAAACATTTAAGTGTTTTTATATAGATTTTTACCAATTATATTCCCTCCAATCACTTTATAAGGTTAGTTCAAATCAAAATAATAGACCAAAAACTCATCAGCGAGTTAATACAGGGTCGGTATTTCTCTGTCCCAAAAGCCAGAGGAATTTGATGTTATATGATTGTTAGTGTGATATATTCATTTAGCTAAATACTCAGGATCATAATGCTCGAAAACGGCGTTTGCTCCTGAAGCGAATTGCCGAAAATTAGACAAGAAAAATCTGATATTTCGTGTAGTTTTATCAGGAATGCATCGGTGTAGGTTTATACAACCTAGACGTCGAATCACGAAATCAAACCAAAATTTAAAAAACTGTCTCGTTACCCCGATTTTAAATCGAGTTTTTTTCTCTTTTCAAACTTTTTGAACAAGGTCTATTATGTGGTTAAATTCAGTGGTATGAACTAACACAAAGAAAAACTCCGAGAGTAAATAGAAATTGATAAAATATCGATAAAAATAACGTATTGCTTATTTGTGGCAGATAAATAAATTTCTAACTCAAAAATATAATTAAACACCGTATTTTTTGTCAAGTTCCGCTTCAGATAATAGGTCATCATCTATATTGATAATTACTGTATACCGTCATCTTCTGCCAGATTTGTTTTGGTCTCTGTATCAAACTCGGCGAGAATGTGATATTCATTCGAGGCCGTCATCCTATTATTGTCTGATCCAAACATTCTATTCGACTGACGACGACGAAAACAAAAACAGAATGACAAAATAGAAGAAACAATGATAAATAGAGCGAGGTAAAAATATATTGTCATGTGATCCAAATACGGAAGTCTACTAATGTTTTAAGAAAAACATTTCAAAGGTTACAAATACAAAAGCCAATATACTAATTAGTGTATTGAAGATTATGTATTTGTACAATTACAAATCTTGTTGATTTAACGAATTCATGCAATTAATATCAATAAAATAGATTCGATAATCTTCTTGATTTATTTCGTCAGAAATATTTTTTTTGAAAATAAATTATTTAGTGATTAAAACAAAGCAAAATGCCATTAATTATGTATTGAATTCAAACGCGATTACAAGTCATTTTCTAACAAAAACAGACTGGTCATTTACTGAAGCTGCACAATAATTAACGTATGTCTCATTACCTTTTAGTGTTGATATTTTAGTTAAAAATTGGAAGGAAAGAAAAATGTTTTGTTTTGATTTCACCGCTGTATAGAATTGATGCAGGTCCAGATAAAAAATCTGACACCCTGTGGACTTCTTTTCAACGTGATACATTTCATTCTTTGTTCACTAGTATCATTCGAAAAGTGTGAATCAATCACACTATTGGTACTGGAAAAAAATGAGACATTCTCGATTTATGTTGTAAAACTTTTATTTAATGTTTTGACGCTAAGTACCCATAATACCTTTAATTACACTCGTTAGAAGACTAATATCTAAATATGTGTAAGGGTATAAATTTAAAAGATTTTGCCAAATTGAATAACTAATCATCAAGCTGAAAGTCTCATAAAATACTGGATAAAAATGAATTTTTCTGAAAAAGCCTATTTGGTTATTCTGTCCTGAAAGCTCTCAAAAGTTGTGGTCAAAACAATATGATAACATGTAGAAAACATACAAGCAAAGCAAGTTCATATTTGAATGTAAAAATATAAGTATTGATTTGTCATCTATTTAACACCGTTCATTTCTTGTTCTTATCATGAAAACATTTGTGATTACATATTTCCACTCATTTTCCCATCCTTTTTCATCAAAATAAAAATTTATAAAAAATAATATTATTCATAAATTTAGTTAAATCTTTATCTCTGGAGGTAAAGAGTAATTTTTTTGAGAATGACTGTCATAGCCGAACAATCTCTGCTTTAAATTTAATTGGATGAATTAATAATATTTTGAGATATCTCCTCACAATTTTTGGGTTCTCATATTTCTGATTGTTTTTTCCACTTATAAAACCTATCGTTAGTTGGATTAATAAAGGATCTATATGGAGATAAAACATGTATTCTATCCCCTGTTTGGCTAATTTGTTGGCATATCTCTCAGGATGGTGAAAAGATGCATTATTAATGACTAACACAGTCTGTTTTTTGTTCAAAATTCGCATATTTTCTCACGAGTGGGTATACTCGTTGAATAGTTCCCTGTAAACAGCCGATCATGACACGGGTATAAAAAGCTCCTATTAACATTCATGACCGCATAAATTTATATTTTCAAACCTGGAAGATATGAACGCCATATATTGCTTAGATTTCTATTTTCGATCATCCATGCGAGGTTCTCATTTAAAAATTAAACCCCAAATCGTATATTAATATAAATTGGTGCTCTCTAAATTATTTAAAAAATTGTAAATATCTGGTTGCATTTTCTTCTTTGATATTTAAAATTTTCTCATTGTTTCTCGTTTCTGGTATGATTGACATGCGTTTCCATATAATGAACACTTTTATGAACTCTGTAAATTGTATTTTTTCCGAACCGAAATATTCATTTAGACCCGAACGTTTGTAACTATTCTTCTAAGATAAATGTATGCATCATCGTTTTCCGTGATTTTATTCTTTGTTTTTAGTCTTCAGTAAGTCTCACAGATTTAATTCCACTTCGTGATAGTTCCTTTGATCCTGCCAGTTTCATTAAAGGATTTTACAAAGTTTCCATCCAATTTGAGGCGTTAAACTTCAATTTGATTCTTATCCAGTCCGATACGGTTGATGTAAAATTTAAAACAATAATAAAATCTGAATACAAACGAAAATAAAAAATCTGGTTTAATTTTTTATTATTTCATTATTTATGAATCGAATATAGGTCTATATGTGGCGATTCTAACAATAAGTCTTCTCGAGAGATAATTGCGAACCCATCCGACATGTATTTGAACAATTCGATTCATTTTCCAGGATTCATTTTCCAGCTTTCAACTCTTTACACTGCCCTTCCATTTTAAAAACAACATCCTCTATCGTGTTCAAGAAGGGTGAGTAGGATTGCAAATGCGGTATCACGTGGTCCTTGATGTGAAAAACTTCAAAAAATTGTTGACATTTTATGGGATCGGACGTTGTCCATGATGGTAACACATCTAGTATTCGTAGAATTGCTTTGTTCGATGTGTCGAAAATAGTTTTCAATATAATATAGATAACGTTCTCCATCATATGCTCGGTTGTTGATTTCCTTGTACACTACGCCGTATCTGTTCATCGCAAACAAACATATATATTCTTAGATCGGAGGTTTGGCACTCTAAGACCCGTGTAGTGCCTTTTTGAGATAGACCCTTTTTTCTAAGTATCCAATAAAAATAGACTGTGATGGTCAGAATCGTCACAATGAGACGTATATTAGAAGGTTCATAAATAACGAAACAATACAAAATTATGCCAGGTTTGTATTTAGGTTCATTTTTCGATTTAATATTTTCATGAATTGTTCGTCACACAAATTGGACTGAAAAAATCGATTCGTTCTAAAAACCCTGTAGATTCAACATCTAGCCACGGCGATGACATTCGATGTTGACATTTAACAGCTTTATCTTTTACTTCTTGAGGAAATTGCAAACATATAATCCAAATTGATTATTAAAAGGCAGTAAGTAAAATACGACTCATAATCAGCGGTCGGCTCGTGGATATCTTAAAATCTTCAATATAACGATGTTAAACACAAAAATTCAAGATATAAACATTTTCTTTTAATCACAACATCACGTTTTGGTTTGATCTCGAATGAATTATAACACAATATACATTTTGTGCAATCATAACATAATAACTTGGAAACGTGGCTCATTTTTGTATATTTTAAGTGAACGAAGTAGTTGCATTTACTGGTGTACTGGATCTATTTATATCACGTTGATCGAGAAATTATGCTCCGATTCCAAATTGCTTTTCAGAACGTAGACCTTTGTAATATATCTAGTAAATGATGTAATTAGACAATCGTATTTCCGATTCATATAGAAAATAAAGTTATTCAATATTCGATATGATTATACGAATGTAAAATGGCTACCATTTTGTACTTTTTCCTTGATTTTTTTATGTATTGTTCATGATAATTTGGGTGGATATCACTTAACGGTTATTAAATTTCATTCTCTATTATTATTATGTTATATAAGGATGATACGCCATTAAAATTATGCAGATTTTGAATAAGTAAATTAATGAGTGGTTTTGATCGCCCTATTTCCAATATTTTTTGGAACATGATGGCATCTCAAGAGATCTTAATGAAAAAATGAACCATATACATAAATTGAGAGACGTTCTTAGATGTTGATTAGTTTATTTGTGATAAATTTCATATGCTAAGAATATTTATGTTATAATATTTACTTAAATATTTAAAGAATTTGATAACTGGAGATCTATCTACAATGCACATGGCTTGAATATTTCTCTGATTATTTATGGGGGTGGTCATCATATTCAATTGATAGTTTCGATTATTATTTCATGAAAAGATTGGAGAACTTCTATATCATGTTTTTGGTTAAACAATCTTCAGAGCGATTACTATTCTTGATACCTGTTGATTACAACTATTTTGCGGTTTCTAGATTAATAAAAATTATTTTATATTGTTGACTTGACAATTTCTAATTCACAATTTTAATGTTTAAAAAATAGACATATTGGAAAATTTGTGTATTTTTTTAATATAATCACTCTTAATTCTTCCTTTTTAAGATCAAATATTCTTATAGTTACATTTATTTATCAAGGTCTAAAACGGTGTCTATTAATTTTTGATCGTTGTGCCTAGAATCGCAAAATTTAACGAACATTTGATCAATAATACCTAATTTGATATCTGTTAATTTAATCACAAAGCAACGTTTTCAAATATTCGTTCCTGTCTTACAGAAATAACATTCATCCCAGAATAATATTTTGTTATTATTCAACAAGATATCATCTTCGAAAAATATGGAGATTATTGCTGTTATATTACTTGTATTAATTAGCGTCTACAATAATCGTATTCAAGATCGTTTTTGATTCCAATTTTTCTTCAGCTCATCTCTGACTTTATTTCAGAGAGATCTCTGCATTTTTTAGAACTCCTGGTGCAATCACTGGTCGGATATGAACAAATGATATTTATATGACGTCAACAAATAGTACATTAACATTTTCACAACGTACTATATTATCGTACTAATCGGTATGGCTGATACCGAAATGCTGTCACTACAGTAATGGGCATGCACAAAAAAGATTATTGCAGTATAAAATCTATGTAATGTCGAAAAGTTGTATCATATCCGAGCATACAAAGGGAATAAGCCATTGTGAATATTCCGTGGGCTACAAATAAAACCCTGATTATATTAACCGTATCGCTTGATCATGAAACATAATTCTGATGCGTCTCAAATAAATATCGATGCGATAATTAACGAATAGGTAGTGTTCGAAACCCACGAATTGGATGCGTCACTTCTGAACTATTTTTACAACTCATATCCCATTTTTTTGAAAATCACTAAATCAGCCAAGAATATCGCTGTCGTTATATAGCGATGCCTTTATTTACTGGATCAACTTTTAATCTCTCTCAGGTTATTAAAACCTTTCCTGTTATTTTGTTTCAGTTCGTGAATACAATTAATTAAGGCGTCTGAATTCGCCTTATAATACATTAGGTTTTAAAATAAAAAGATTTGGTTGATCACAGACTAGCGAGGTATTAAAATTTAACAAGGTTGAAATAGGTCACTAGTAATATGCTACTTTTATAAACAATAGCGGCAGGAGGGATTTCGGTTATATTCGAGTACATTCGGAGTGCTTTAAACTATCACCTATTTGTAACTTGCATTATAAGGTGTTGTTCTTCTTTAGATGGCAGTAGAACTGAGGTAGAGATAGATTGAGAAATGACTATTTCCAAGCCCATGCTTACATAATTAAGAGTGCACTGGTTTTTGGCTCTTTTTGTGTCAATAAACCACGTGCAAAAAAACGGTTCTCTTAGAAAACACGAAACTCAATGTGGTCATAGTAGGGGTATCAGGGTTCGAGCGCCTGAATCTGTCATCAAGCAAAATGTTGAACTTATCATCGAACTGGTAAGTAAAATATTTTACCAAGCAAAATCAAGATGATCCTTTTCGGCTCCGGAAGAATGTAGGAGGCAACGAATTTCCGCATATGTCAAAGAAAGACCATTTTGTCAATCTTAATTGGATATTCAGCTTATCGTTCCCTAAGAGCGTGTTTCCGTTTGATTTCCTCACTATTCCTGGTCTGGCTGACCACGTAGGAGATATTAAAACTCAAAGAAGATATCATTTGCTAGTAGAACGATTGTACATGCCAGAAATGAATTTCTTCTATGGTTTGTGTAGAAATTACAAAGATGTGGAATTAAAGGATGGCACTTGGGTCAGATTTGTTTGCATAGACTCATCGCCCCTTTATTATCACGAATTAACAGCCAATTTTATGATTACAGTGAGCCCTCAAGACAGATCTGTTCAAATAAATCGTTTAATGGAACTTTTAGATTACTCAGGGTAAGCATGTGTCATGTTCAGTCAATTTGATTGCGTGTTTCTAGTAATGCATAATAACGTAGTAAATGGATAAGGCCCAAACCGATATTTTCCTAATAGCCAAGAATTTTTTGGGCTGATAACACATAAATACCTAACAGCTATTGTAAATGGGTATAATCGCAACATGCAAGTATAATCAATGAATAATTAGATGCATGGTCAATATCATTCACGCCACCGTGATTACAGTTGGAAACACAGCTCTCGTTCATAAAGTTACAGACGCTAAGATTCATCCTGCGTACACAAAATTCTGTGATCTCTAGATGATGCGTATCGCCTTCAGAAGGGAGCTAAGGAAAAATCGTCATTTAGAAGGCTTTTGCCCTCGTCGCCTTTATTTGCTGGAATGGAGAAATTTTGCGGCAGGAAAAAATAAATCCGGTTCAAAAGAATTGATAATTTAGGAGAATTTGATATTTATCACATAATTAACTGATTTTTGAAGATATTTTTGATTTTGTAGAAATAAACAGGTATAAATTTGTTTATTGCCGCAAATGGTTTTTGATGACGTCATTGACAAACTGTTAACACGTGGTTGGTTACAGCTTTTTTTGACGAATCCTTTTCAATAATTGAAATAAATGGATACAAGGTAAGGATGGATGTTCGAAAACAGGATCATGATTTAACTAGGGTAGTTTTGTTGATTTTAAATGTAATATGATAATATGGTTTCATTTGTCAAAAATCACACATTAGGTCAGGTCAAAAAATCTTCCAATATAAAAAATTTGTATCTAGGTGTAAATGTAAAATTCTTTGCTAGACCGATCTCGAGTCCCTATTTGTGCATTTATCAAATCAATGTTTTCATAATAAGTGAATAAATTTATTCCTTGTGGAGCTCAACGAACACCAAAATAAATGATAATTCAAATGGAAAAACATTTTTTTATTACTATGATGTACTGTCAAATCTATCTAATTTTCAGAATGTTAAGAAAAGAATTATGAAGAACTGAACAATAGAATTTGTTAACGAAAACAAGTCTTATAATATCGTTAAAATAATTAATTTATTTAAAAATAATCGAATATTTTTCACTTCATGTCCTGTCGTTCAGTAAAAAAGTTTTCTCTAATTTTATTAAATATATATCTTTGGCATTAACATTATTTGAATTTAAAATGAAGGAGTTAAAAATTTTAACATTTTCTTGAGGTTTCGGAACCCTGATTTATTAAATTAAGTATTTTTATCATCCAATTAATTTTTTGAATCGTTTTCTTTACCTGAGACGTCAAAAATTCATTACATTTCCGATTGTAGTCCACCCATTTTGAGAATGTTCATTTTCCTTTTTCTTTTGCTATATGTTTGAAATTAACTGAAATATAATTTTGTAGAAATATAAAATTGTTTTTAAACTCATTTATAGGCACTGCATCATGAAATTGTAGCGTATCAAATACAGTATTCACTAACTAAATTTCCATTGTTTGAATAATTTTGTCGCCTATTTTTTCAGTTTTCGGACAGTGAAAATGTCGTTTTTTATCATATTTCAAGTAGAGCGTGCGTTTCAAAATTCTATGAGCAGTCTTCAGAGTTTAAACTGTAAAGCTTCAAATTAATTTACGTTTTTGTACTATTTCAGTTAGGATTTAATTAAGGCGCCTTCTATGTTTTTTGTTTCTTTTCGGTTTGACAAATATTTCATATATCTCCTTTATAATACGGCCTGAAAACGCAGGCACAAATTTTGTGAGCTTCTTCAATACATGCTTTTAATGATAATTGACAATTTCATGTCTTTCGTTTATTCTTGATTAGTTTTTACTCTTTTTGAGCATGATAATCTGTGAAATCAAAAAAAAGAAAATTAAAAAAGTTAAAGTCAGAATTCTAGGAAAATTGTTTATACCTGAAAAATATACACACCACAGAAAAATAGACTGAGATGATGTATATTTAATGATTTCTAGAATATCAAAAATAATTTTATCTCTCTAGGTCTTGCCTTTGAAATATAGGATAGCGGCTAACGTCCGTGCGGTCAAAGGATGGGTAGAGGGAGAGCGGTGGACTGTACGGTTATAACACTTAACCTAATGTTTAAAATCAGCTTAAGTAATGTTTACTTTTTAAATTTTTTTATCCATTTCCTTTTATCTATAGATTTGAACATTTTTTAGGTTCTTCGCCTACGTTAGTTCGTTTTGTCTCACTGAAACTTATCGCACTTATTTAAAAAAACATCTTTATTAAGATATTTGTTTTTAAACACTTCAAACGGTTATAGAAATAAGATAGGCAGTCATCATTTAAAAGAGGTGAAGCACGAAAATTGACAATTTATCCCGATGCCTTTTCAATAAAATCTGATATCTGCCACTTCGCTTCCATTTTCTTAATCTCTATCTCAGAAATAAATTCCTCTGGTTATACAGCTTCATCGCTACTGATGTCTTGCAAAGGCTCCGAATCCTGCTCGTTTGTATCTATATCATCTCCTTAGCCGTGACTTCTTAATGTTATTATACAAGATCGTAAGCCTCTTCCTCATCTAGTTCGACTCTCATGAACTTTCCTATAGAGGTAAATTCTTCTAGCACAAAAGGCTCAGGCCGACGACAATGGACTATTGAAATCTTTTTCATCTATAGTATCAAGCCATAATTTTATCCATGGTGAATTTAAGGTATTTCGCTTAACACCCTGGCATGAATAATTAATAATTTTCTAAAGTATGCCAGTGATCATCCGAAAATTTACGAAGGTTTAGTTTAGAATTCTCTGCGACATCAAACATTTTAAAAAAAAACGCATCGTGTAGAGCTTCTTGAAATTACCTGTTGGTCCATTTGCGGAAAAAGGGGAATGATGTTCATAGGTAGAGAGGACCTCTATAAAATTAAATTCATCAAAATATGAAGGATCGCCAAGGTCATTTTTGAGTATTAGAAAATATTTCTATGGCTGGTTCTTTTTCATTTCATAATTCTTGGCTACAAAACTAAAGTTCAGATTTATCCATTCAGATAAAAAGCACTTGGTAACCAATGCCTTTGCCTTTGTGCAGCTCATAACCTGAAGTTTTCTTTTCAAAATCAGGAGACTATTGATCACTTTTGGGTTCTGTGATACATAAACAAAAGCTGTAGTTTGCAATTACTGCGGTGTGGGCTTATTATGATAGGGTCTATCTGTCTTTCATTAGTTATGGTCCCATAATATCTTCTCTTCTACTTTGCTACAGGCCATTCTTGTCATCATTTACAACGAAAAGCCAGTGTTATCATAGTTAAAGATTTTTTAACGATGTAACATTCTTCACCAAAAATTGCCGCAAATCCTTGAACGTACTCCTCGGAGGCTCCTTTTTTTATTGTAGATCGTAGTTTCACCATGCCTCATACAGAGTGAATTCAAGGAAACTCCTTTAATTTATAAAAAAGTCTAAGTCTGATTTGAAATCCTCACCCTAGGAATGATATATTCCCACGGTCCTCTGTTTGGTTTTGGTTCAAATCTTTGTAAAACCAGCCTATCGTCACACTGAAAATCGCCTCAAGAGTCGTTTTTTTAAGCCAGTTTTTTCTCCTAAATAAACAATAACAGAAGTCCCTTTATCTCCTCATTTATATTTTTCACTTAACTTAGACAGACAAGTTCTGCCTTTTGAAATTTTTATGATCATGATAGTATCCTTCTATCTGACAAATGCGCTTATCATGGATGTACTCGGGTAAAAATACCGTTACTACTAACACGGACATCATGCTCCTGCCTTTTGCTATTTCATGCTAAATATCTACTGTCATAGTGCATGTCTTCTTTTCATTTCCAGCTTTACCACTTGCCTTTTACGGACCCATCACTTAAAATTCGAACAAAAAAATGTACACAAATCGAGTAAAAAACCACTTAAATTATAAAAACTACCTTTGAGATGCTCTCGCATGCCTATGAAAGCCTGTGAAACACTTGACATAAACAAGCTGTGATAGAGTAGAGTTTATTCCAAGCGCTCGGCCATCTAGCGTCGACACTTGGGAGGGTCATCGTATGTTAAATATTTACGGTATTTTCGCAAAAAACATTACGTAAGGCGTGGCCGAAATTATTATATTGTCTATTATGCTAAAAAAGGGTATATGGATAAAATTTTAGCATGTTACATTCTGGTATGTGTTGTCAATCTTCTATTAGTCATGAAAAATACAGAAATTACCAATGAAATTATCCTTAATCTAAATTTGAAGCTTAAGAATCAATTTAAAATTCTCGGTTAATATTTGAATCAATGAATTTCATTGAATACTTACACATTATTCAGAATCCAGTCATGAATGACGACATGGATAAATTACAGGGTATTGCAATTCTATATTCCCTCCTTGCAATTGTACACTTACTGTCTTTAAATTTTGTAGTGCTGCCCAGCATCCTTGTTTAAATCCATGGAGCGAAATGTGTTACTTGATGCCATTCAAAGTAAAGAATCAACAATTGATAATTCAAATATGTGTAAAGCATTAAACTTTGATTACGGATATTAAACCAACAACATTTATTAAATAAATGGTTCTCATAATCTGGAAGATTCTATACAGCGCCTCATCTTTCTGAGTTGTCTTGATATTGTGGCCGAAGATACACCGATATTGTTCTGCTCTCTAACCATATCTTGAACCTCCGGCAATATTAAGGAGTTTTCAGATGCGATTGCATGGTAAATTGTTTGCTCCATATTTGTAAACATCGCGTTTAGCCGAACACACGTGTTTCTGCATTTCTCTGTTCCAGGTAAAAATGTCTACTGCTCTTCATTCATTTTCAAATGATTAGCGACTGACTTCCTGCATATTTTAAACGTCTCAGTGATAGACTTGACGGTATTTCCACTTTCCTGCGCCATTGATATTATAAGTTCGTGAGCTTCATTCGAAATATATTTTCTGGCTTTCCGTGGCATCCTTTTTTGTGGAGATGTTTTACAGTGTGAATAATGGTATTTCAATAGTGTCGATATAGAAGCTCAATGGTTGGAATAAAGAATTGCAACACTCTGTAATTCATTCATGAAGGCAATGATATATACCAGATAAGCTATTTTCCCTACATCAATTTCTTCTCTATAAAGTACTTCTAACTGTGGTTTATCTTTCCGATTTAAGTTTTTGTTGTTCAATACGATAATAACTACTAAGAAAATTTTCTCTTGGCATCAATCTCAATTCAGTGTCACAAAGGGAACATTGTTGGATGCATTATACAAACTACAAATTTTTGATAACTGTCGACACGATAATAATTGGGCTTAATAATATTCATATAATAATAACATTTTTCATTAAGTTTTGTAAGTTATGTGTTAGTGTATTCGTTTCTAATATTTGTTTACGAACCATACAATAAAGTTCAACGACTTTCGATGACTCAGTCTGGGCCAAACTTTTAAATCCCGACCGATATTCAAGCATAATCGGAGTAATATCTGTATTTCATGCATACATAAAAAAGAGCAGATTCTTCAGAATTGGCAGAACAATACTGACCCGAACAGATAACGGAAACGAAAAGGCAAGTCAGAAGATGTTGAAGAAGTATTTATGCGTTAATTTTCGAATGTCAGGATTTGCCAGTTGCCAATCAGCGGGTCTCTGCTAATGGAGAGAGGAAAACAACTGGCAAAAGGTTTAAATGTCAAAGATTTTGATTCAACTAATGGATGGTTGGAACGATGGAAGGAGAGGAAGAACATTAAGTTCAAAAAGTTACATGGTGAGAAATGAGTCTCAGATTACTTGGTGCAGAAAGCTGGATAAGGGATTCACTGCCTGCAATCATCAAGGACTACGAAGCAAAAGACATTTTCAACGCTGATGAAATTAGACTGTATTGACGCGAAATACCCGAGGTAACTCTCTCTTTCAAAAACAGTGAAGCAGCAGGATTTAAGATGGCTAAGGAACATGCTACTCTTTTGTGGGCATGCAACATGATCGGAAGTTAGAAACTGAAGGCACTTACTATTGGAAAAGTAAATACCCACGGTGTTTCAAGAATGTGAAGACACTTCCGGTTGATTATTATGCTAACAAAACTGCGTAAAAGACAAGGGATATTTTGATGGCAAGGTGGATACTCAAATGCGTCTCCACGATCGGAATATATTTATGCTGTGTGACATCTGGGCAGCACACAGCGGAGACATACGCCTGACTAAAATTAACTTGAGTTTTTGACTCCGAACATTACGTCTCTAATACAACCCATAGAAAAGGCCATTATTGTCAACATCACATTCCCTTATTAGTCACTAGTTCTTCGGCATTGGATTGATGAAAATGATGCTCTCAATACATCAGATACCCGCGATGCTGAACTAGCCATGAATTGCAATATCCTGGATTCCCTGTATATACATAATAAGTATTGAATCGTGCCACCTACCCAACGATCATTAATTGCTGCAAGTGAGCCAGTTTCATCAAAGAATCAAACAATGATATAGTTCATGTTTGCCGATAGAAATGACATCGCTGACGATGTAGAAACGGGTATAACGGCACAAAAATTTGGCATCGTNATTACTTTTGATCCCGGTAAAACATACCTTCTAATAATGTTAATTAAGGTTTCTGCAGTTCGATCAGGAACTTCAACTTGAAATGCCTTTCTCTCTCTTGTCTTCTCTACCCCGCCCAGTACCCAGGGTCCAGAAACAAGATGTCCTCGATGATATTTATTCTTGCCCAATTTTGATTCATCGATTTCCACCGTTATGTCTTGTCCACCGATGGTACAGTCCTCAAAATCCAAGCTCACCCCAGCCATTTTTCTCAAATATCTCATGATGGAAGTGATAGTTGAGGGAGAATCACCCGTTATTAGGCATAATTGTTTATGCTTAGATTCGTCAGCCAAAAATAGCATAAACTTAGGACCTCGTTTATTTTAAGTTTAAGAATTGAGAAAAGGGTATTCTTAAAGATAGAATACTCTTTTCTGCAATATTTAGAAGGGCATCGCCAATTCCTACCTCTTCTTTTTATACCAGTTCTATTGCAGGCAGAGCATGTATTTAACGCGGGTACGATATTTTTTTCGAGCAAATACAATATTGCCTTTTCTTCGTCTTGCAATATCGCAAAAATGTCGAAAAAAGTAGGCACCATTTTGAACACAGAGCGCATGCTCGAAAGTAATGGTTTGGGGGGGGCGATCTTGATAGAGCTCCCATTCATTTATTATATTTTTATGGATCCATAATGTGTCAAAACTTCATTGTTCATTTGAAGGATAATAAAGCCCACTATATTTTGCGATAACAAATTTTGTCATTGAAAAAAGCAAATCATTATTATAATTGACAAAAATGGCACAAATTAATTTTTAAAATACACCAAGTCCATAAGGATCACGAGAATATCAACGAACAACCTCTTTTGATCACTTGCCAACTCGAAATCTTCAAAATATTCTATATTTCTCATTTTTATGATCGAATCTCACAGCCGTCATTATATTAATGTGAAATCTCAAAACAACTTAGTTCCAAGCTTAAAATGTAACTAAATAATTCTGTCATTTGTAAAATCTTTTCGATGCGAGGTGTAAACAATCACGAAAAAGGAATTAATACATGATTTTAAGCGTTTTCCATCAAAAAATAATGTAAATATCATCTTTGTTTTCTCAATTGTTCGTTCAGTTAGATTCAAACATTTCGATATTCGATTAATTAAACATTGTAATACTGGCATATATCAATTTATATATCAATAACAATATATTATTGTCCTGATTAATTAACGATGTATTTGAAGGGTATTAAAAACCACAATATATTTCAACAATAGCCGTTCAAAAGTTCCGATTTTAGTATATAAGTTTTTGACACTTAAAATTAAAAAATTGTTTATGATTTTCTGTTTAAGGCTCTTAAGACAGGGCGCAAATTCATGAATCTGGGCCCTATATCATTTATATCGATATTATTGACATTATCAGTAAGAATATAAAAATTATATGTGATTTTTTAAGTTTTGAATAATTTAAATATTTCATCGGAAAAATCGAGGTCTCAACAAATGCTACACAACCCAGGGTTTATTATGACCCAATAACATGTACGGTCTATCATATAAGTAATCAGTGACCTGCGAACTAATTGGAAAAACTTCGGCTGTCGGCGCAACTGACTGTCTCGAAATTAAGTCAAAGAAATCAGCATTTCTATGTGTGCATTTTTTACGCATTATCTGTAAGGTTTAATACAATCAGAAGAAGCAATTTAACAAACAATATAATATAGAAGAAATGAAAGCTGTATAGTATGGATAAATATGTCTTCTTAGTTCATTTACAGAGCGTGTTCTTCTTTAATACTTAGTTACTGACCCAATGCATTTTATTTAATTACAGAAAGGAAAACAGCGAAGCCTGAAATAAAATAACGATATCGACGCTACAGGCTAAAGAGAGACGGATCGTTTACATGGAGGCCCGTTTAAATAATGTCCTTGCAGATTATGAATAAAATAGTGTATAGTTGGCGAACAATTATTCAATACATGTGTGCGTCAGATAGAATAAAAATATAAAGAAAAAATATAAGCAACCATACGCACTGCAGAAACCTCTTCAGAATATATTGATCAGCTCAGTGGGAGTTTCACGGGGACGAGTCAATCTTTTGAAGTCGTATTCTGCAGGACGGCGGACTATCAAATGGAAAAGAAAAAAGCCAAATGCCAATAATTCTAGACAAATTACTCTTCAAGACATCTCCTCTCGCACACGTTAATGCTAACAGCATGGTTTAAAAATATTATTCTTTGGGATTTGGATGATCAAGAAACAAACACAGTGTTCATGCGTGTCACTGCAACAAATTTTCAATTATCAAGACAATACCCCCAATCAGTAAGGATAGAACATTCAATATTGCTCCGGAGATATTCATCCTGTTGCTTACAATAAATATTGTATAGGATTTCCGGATCAACTTAATAAAAGTTGCTACAAAATTAAAAATTTCTTGTATAAGATGCACAACAAACATTTTAAGGTCTATTATGAATTTTCAGATCATTTCCATCTTCTCAAAACCAACTGTAGTGCAAATTTTTACTCATAAATTTTTCAAAATAGCGTATAAAATTGTAAATTCAAGTGTAGGAGGATAACTATGCAAAATAGGATGTAAAAGATCAACAATACCACATTTTATTAGATATTTAATTTTGACCGCATATCATTCAGTGTAATTTGAAAAATTTGCTATAGTTATAGCCATTTCTTTAACTACTGTTCACGTATGGCTGACTTTGCAATCGATAAGGCTATTTTCGAACGCTGAACAGAGTTCTAGTGTCTTAACCACTATCCATTTTCGGTCTTCATTAAAACTCTATGGTTTTTATGATGTTGTGTGAATGTCCAAAAGTGTCATACCTAGTCATGTTAAACTCTTACACTGCTTTTTACTTATATCCTATGGATCCAATGGTTTACGCCATGGATGCACGATCTCTAGCCCTCATACATTTCAGTTTATTCAGTAATACTCATGATGGGAGTTAAAATAAATATCTCGAAAATTAACGTATACTTCCTATAGGGAAAACCCTTGCATTTAAACTGTTTATTACACATGAGAAACTGCGAGACATCGTTCTATTTAATCCTTTCATCGTGTGATTAGGTTTAATGAGTCAGACAAAAAAATATTTTTGTAACACGTAAAAAATGTATCTTCTATCACCATTTTAGGCCCCTAAAACGTAACTGCATCATTAAAATTAACTATTCTGCAATTAATTAAATTCTTAAACAAGCGCTCGTCAACAAAATGGTAATCAACAAAATTCATCAAATTTTAGGACGTAAAGAAGAATCTCATATTTTACCAACAGGGTCAACCTTTCAAACGATTCCTGTTCAGTTTTATGAATTATTAAACTTATGGTAAGTGGTAAAGAAAAAAATCTATTAATAAACTTGACATTTAAAACGATTTATTATTTAATTGCTATATTTAATCCGATCCTCGCTTTAACCCAAAAGGTATTAATTGGCCCTCATCTGCTTAACCATCCACACCCCTGATTTACGCTAACATTCATCTGTCTGTGGAGATCACTTCCATTTACTAATTGATATCAGCAGTTTGTATTATAATCTTTGAAATGGACAAAAAATGAAAGGGGTTTAAAAAAGGTCTGTAATAACGATAGTGGAACAAATATTTAACTAGGGCAACTTTTTAAGTAGATCGAAAAATCTAATATATAATCATTGTGCGATTTCATTAACATATGTTGTCATGTGCAAACAAAACGGGTTGTTAATGAGCAGGCTTTCAGGATAGAGCACCGTTTGTGATAATATCTTGCGCATGAATATAATTACTCATCAAAAACATTATTGGATTTCTAAATGCCACCGTACATGGCTGTCTATTTCGAGAATCTCAATCAATGCAGTGTCGGATATAAACGGAAGGTTTATCTAATTTCTATCAGGATAATCAGTACTTTAAACTTGAATAAAAAATGTCAGTTGGTCGAGTTTGTTTATTCCATAAGATGTTTTAGTCATCTTGAGATTTACTGAGCCAGAGTAGGCTCGATAATCTAGAGAATCTTTATAATAACTAGCAAAACAACTGATTTGGTGTGTCAAGGTTCGATCCACAACATAACATTTGTTTCCTATCACAACGTGGAACATGAAATGATGTTTTGTTTATAGCTTAAAAAACACAAATAACTAGGTATCCGGTAGGGCATTATGCGTTCTTGTCTTCTATCAAGTCCATGAATCTTACAACTTACGCATTCGTTGAATATTTTCAACGTGTTCAACACTTAACAGAACAAAACACAATTTGTTTACAAGGAAGACATAGCAGTTCGGGAGCCAGAAAGGCCAAATGTGTTCCACAGTTAAGTCGTCTTGCTGAAATTCTTACCACTTATACAGAGAGTGATCTTAAGGACTATGTGCCAGATGATTCTATAATATTGGCTTCTAAATCAAACATTATTCTGTTTTAGAAGGGAAAGGAACATTTGATATAACTAATAGTTTAAATATTACGTTAGTCAAAGTTTGATGATGTTTATTTACTTGCCATCGTTATTTTATTGAAGCGAGATTATTGGCGTATTTTAGTTTTCGCCACTATGACGATCGCCCAAATGCCCTGTAACGAATGCGAAGTACCTGAATTTTAATACTGATACATTTCCTCTCAAGTGATCTATATTGGAATGTTTATTCATCTATCGACAAAATTACCAAGCAGATAAGGTCATAATTCATGTAAAAGTTGATATTTTTAGATGTTGACTTCTATTTATTTCGTGCATAAACCAGAAAAGTATTTTTAATTAGAAATTAATATGGATTCAATATTAATATTATCTTGACGAATGATTCGCTGGGAGCAGCCTGCATTTATAAAGGGTATGGTGGCTGATTTGACAAATAACCCTGAGACGGCTGGTGGATAACCTCTGTCTAGGGGCATGCTAAAGCACTATATATACTACCACCGCATTTAGTGGCGAGACGCTCTTTGGTTCCTCTTTCGAAACCCACTCTCTGGAGCTGATGGACTCTCTGGGGAATGAGTGAATGAATTCATTTATTCTGGTGATGATCACGGTCGGGAACTTATCACCTATCCCAAAGATTTCGGCCTTCTCTTCTTGAGATATATCCTCTTCTGGATTACTAGATTGGCTCTCCGACTCTATTTGGGTTTGTTAGAACTTAGGGATTTCTTCCTTTAGAATTGTGCTTCTACCGGTCGAGGTTCGTGGCAGTGTGGTTTGCGATTTTATCTCCCCCAACTCTAACCCGACTATTCAAGAGCCTAGTTCCTGCCTTATAGAGCTTCAGCGACCCCTAGGTTTGTAAATCATTCCCTGCCAGCATTTACAACTGTTGGTCGGTTAATAATGAAACAAAAACTGAATCCCTAACACGCTTTCGGCCAATCCGTGCCTGGGTATATGTCATACATATACATTAAAACTTTCACTTAGCATATTAAGGCTCTTGGCGTATTTGATAAATCCTCCCTCCACAGAGCTGGAGGAGTCTGCAGAAAGTTGAATGATATATTCCCTTCTGCTTTGCTCGCCGGTGGAACTCAGGGCTCTCAGATGGTCTAGTCAGCTGTGAGAGCACTCATTGACTGTCCAGATTAAGAGACATTGGACAATTCATCTCCAAACTCATGTTTCCTTGGGCTAAAAAGAAGCCCTCTACTTAAGTCAAAAGGGAGATGGAACGGTCTTCAACGGCCATTAATTGCTTCCTGATGCTATTTTATTAAATCAGGAGCATCAGGGACAAAGCTGCCTGATTGTTCCATCTGTTTGCTTTTGACCTAAGCGACTCAATGTTTCCCTCTTCAAGAAAAACAAAAGGCCAGAGTAAAGAACCGCATGCCAGGAAGGCAGCAGGCACCAACGAGCCCCAGATGGTATGTATAAAATAGGGCGTTCAAATGCCTTCAAGGCAAACTGACATATACACTAGCCATTAACCTAGACTTAGTGTGCGAGTGAACCATGCGTCTAAACACGATATCTTGTTAGGGGTGCCAACCATACTCGTAGATCTACTATAAGCTATTCTAAAAAACCAGCCATCGAGGGATTTTCCATCCCGCTGTTGATTAAAAGGGGGTCTATGATATTTGGCAATAATCGAAGTAATATAGATTAGGTATTAGATTCTCATTATTTGTGAACAAAACTAACAAATTTGATCCTCAAGTTTCATAGTTTTTAATTTAAAAGACGGTATGGGATGTACATTCAATCAAAAACGTGAATCATGTTTCATCATCAGCTAATCTGATAGCTTTAAGGCTTCAATAAAACAAGCGCTACCGATCACCGAGTTTACCTTCTCATATTCCTAGTTCGATCCAAAAGTTTGAAAGAACTAAGTGTTGAAACATGTGTATTATTAACCACGAAACATGCCAATCAAGCAAATGCAGGCAATCGCATCCGAGAATAATATAAAACTGGATCACCAACGCTTAAAGCTATTTAATTATAAGGGACAGCTACATTTCCTACACGTCTAATTGTTTGCTCAACCATAGGTTGCTGAATATGCCCGAGAATGAAAATATTTAGATAAATTAAAAGCTTCGTAGATAAGCTTAAATTAAATATCTATTTTTCATTTTTATTTTTTGCTCTTTGGATCAAAGGAACCTTTAATGAAAGTTAAAAATACCAGTATATTTCTGTACATCTTTGCTATCGGGCAAAAGAGCATCGTTTTGTAGCCCTGCTCCATTCGTACATCCTTCGTTATCTTCAGCCCCCGTGCCTTTTCTTCTGAAAGTTCTATTGAACCGCTCCCTGGAAGAGATGAAGAGGATCAGCAAAACCACCAAGGCTACTCCTACCAAAACCAATACAAAGATGAGCGGAGCATTCTGAGCCATGAAACTCGAAGAATCGATATGCGGTTCATGGCTTGGAAAGTAGTGTATACGTTCAGCGTGTGGACCTGGAATGTATGTTGGTTCAGGAATATACTCGGCGTCTGGCAGATATTGATCTGTTTCCATCCTTCTTTTTTAGGTTGGTATCACGAGAATTCACAAACATCGACGATCAAATATATGGAATGATTGGGGTCGAATAATAGCCAAGTTAACCATCATCACGGTAATAAAACAGTTATAAATATGTCATTGCGTGGGAAATTACCGCCTTGATATTCGTTAGTTTTGATAATAAGCAATCATGGCTAATTATTATCAAGGGTTAGGATTCTGTAAGTATTCCTTAATTATGTCTGACCGTTTATGCTCCTCGCCCAGTTTTAATACACATCATAACGATTTCTCTTGAATTTTTGACGACATCATAGCAATTAACAATAAAACATTATTTATATGACCAATCGTCACTAAATATTTAATATATCGGGAGTGATATTTGATCCGATGATTTGGCCCAACCTATTTTACCTCTGAGCGTTCTAAAAATCCACAATATTTTCCGTATGTAGTTCTATGTGGCTGAGATGTTTTTTGACTCGGAGAATCGGATTTCTTCTTTGTATCCTAGTATTTTATCTATAAATGAATCGATAACATTGGCTAAATCTTAATGACTTTATATGTTGAGTATGCCCACAATCAAGCACGTGACTGCTGTTCGGCAATTTTCGTGTTATCCTCTGTATATTGCAATAAATATGGATTCATACATGTTTACTATTTATTTAAGCCTGATGAGTAGAATCGTCAGCATTTTCAACCATGTGTAATTAAACTATTGTATTCTACTTCCATGCGCAATATCAACATTAATCTACATACGTTAAATCCCTCCCACTTCCTAAGTTAGGCAAGAACGGTACTATATTCTTTGTATCAATGTGCTGTTTTGAAAGTTTTTTTCTCATTTGGGGTGTGTACTTTTATTCAGGGGTATAATTTGTTTACTTTGGTTTACATAGCGGTTTGCCGTTTTTCTAGAATCATGATCGACTAAATACACAACAGATAATTGTGTTTTAACAACTCTTAGCTGCTCTTCACACCTTGGCTTGATTATTCTGTTAATAGGCCCTGTAAACAACACCTAATTGCCTTGTTCATACCCACTATCGTACGATTTATATCGTAGAAGGATTTGTTATTTTCTTGTGCTTTTCTGAGATCTATCTTCAATTTCCATTTAATTGTTTAAGTTCTCCTGAATAATTCTTAGGGGACAATATATATGCCTGCTTATTTGAGTTTGAGGTGATTTTACCAGTTTAAGTTGTCCATCATATCTTATCTGAAATTATGTAATTTTTAAAAATCGTTAACAATCATATGAATGTTTATAAACACGATAGCCAAGATTTGGTCCGATTCCGCATTGGGACCACTTACAAATATTTTAATTTCCAGTGGTCGAATATATCTTTCCGCTCGACCACCAACCTGTGGATCATATTTTATGTTGGTTTTCTGAATACCTTGTAGTTCACAGACTTGTTTGAAGAAAAAGGTTCAAACGTCTTCCATGATCTGAATGAATATCTCCGGATAGAACGAATAATGTCACAATGCTGTTGACCAAATAACGAGACGCCTGAGTGGTCGTTTTGTTCAGGAATGGCAAATATAAATACATATTTAGTTAATCGATAGACGATATGAACATTTCTTCTCCCTGAAATACTCAGAAACGGTCAAACGAAATTGAAATGCCTGCCAGTAAATTCATTCCTATCTAAACCAGTTGTGACAGAGTTCTTCTGAGTACAAATCTACGCTTTATTTTTAGGCACTTGGTACAATTATCGAAGCCTCAATAGGTGAAAAATCATCACAGGCCAGAAATCAAATGTTTTCAGTTGTCTTCATAATTCCATTATCCCGAAGATTTTCTACGTTCACCTGATTTGTAAATTGGTAGCAAGTATTTTCAGTTCTGAAAAATTTAGGTAGCCAATCATTAGCATAGAGCAATATAGCCATCGATTATCTGTAGATTTGGTGTTTTCTTTACTAGATTCTTGTATAATTATATTATTTTCCCTGCCCCTTGTATCCCTGAAAGTATTTCGCTAATTTTTGAAAACATTGGCGAGTTTCTCTTCATTCTAATGTTCGAATACAACTCACATATAATACTCGCAACCATTATCGATATCGAATCTGAAATGACGTTTTTTGTTTGTATCGTTGATATGCAAATAAAAAATTGTGGCTGACAAAATTAAAACCATGGGCCCTTCTGTTACCGGGTTTTGCATCCATATCGTCAACTTGATTTTCAATATCCTCACCCTCGATTTTCAAAAGAGTCAATCAGTTATATTGGTTAGTTTTTATGAAATGAAATGGGTTGTTTTCAATTCTTCTCAGCTTCATGATTGACGTTTACTTTTTAAAATACCGCCATTCGCATTCATTCCAGTCACCCATGCCTCTAAATATCATAAAATGAACTGTTTAACACATATAGCAAAATTATTTTTTAACACTAATAATTGTATTAATCTTTTTCAACGTCTTCTCTGTTTAGGCATCTCTTAAAGAAACCTAAACAATGTAAAAAAGTATTCTCGAGATCTTTTTTTGTATTTCGGGGCAGGCGTTAATCCTTCGTCCAGTAAGGTCGTTATTTCCTCTCAGTGGCCCTGATCTCCTGATTGAATTTTTAAACTTTGAAAATACTTCCTATAAGTGATTTAGAAATCGGCTGTAGGCTGGTAAAATTTGATTTAATATGGATATGAGTAATAGAACTCTTCCCCAGCGTGGTGGATATAAACGTTATCCGCCACAATTGTGTACGGTACCTTCCTTGATAATTCCGGCCGTTTGTTCAACAATTGTTGGTAAATTGTACCATTTACTCAAGTGTAAATATCCACCACGTGCACTATATTATGGCTGTTTGTCGCAATAATCATCGTAACGTTCGGTCCCCTGGAACCGATCTCGGCTGGATTGGGTGTGTGTGTCCCACTGGTGCCCAACCGCGAGATTTCATCATATGAAAGGGAGATTCATCGATAAAAATCAGATTTGTGTACCTAATGATAAATGTTACTGTTGTATCAATGTATGTATTGTATTCTTTGTTGTTTCACGTCAGGATAATTTCTTTTGATAGGAACAGGTGGGGTCATTTGGAAACTGAATAACCCACTGTTTTTGTCCCCTCGATATCAATGGATAAATTCACTTCTATATTTAAAATTCTTTTTTTAGATTTTTTAAGGCCGAAACGGTTAAGTTGTCATTCATAATGTCCCTTATTGATCGAGAAAGTTCTTCGTAGAATGTGATGTTGTTACAACCCAATCATGCTAATTTCCGAACATTTCCTGTTTGTCTGTATTTGTTTAAAATCAAATTTGTCGTCGTTCTAAGAATATTGAATCTCCTGGCCGTTTGACTAATAGATTTTCCGTTATACACCACGGCTTGTGCAACCCAAATTATGATTTAGTCTGATTGAGTGTTTCATCTCGCCATTCGATTGTCAAAGATATCGTTAATAATCACTGTAAAAAGGATTAAAACTTCCCATTCCCAACCATAAAAACTATAAAATTATTGGTTGACTCTTATTTTGAAAATCGATGGTGACGATAGTGAATGTAAAACCCGGTATGTGAACCACTAAAATTTGAAAGGTATTGGAAATGGTTGTGATCAGAATGAACTGTAAAGTGCCTTCCCAAGAAATAATATCAAAAGGGTGTTAAAGGGGAAAAGATATCCAGAATTTTTCGATCAGTCATAGAGTCATTTATCTTTGCCGTTTTCAATTTTAAACTCGGAAACCAAGTTGTGTAACCGTCCTGGTAAATAAAATGTGAAAGCTTAACACCCGAAGAATTTCCAGAAGTATCAGTGTATAAATGTTATGGCAGGTCATTGGCTGGGAATTTTATAAGCCATAGTGATATCAGTGCCTTTAACCGATTACTAACTACAGCGTAGTATTCTATTTAAATGATTGTTTCATATTCACCACATCGTAGAAAAGATAGGCTACTCGGCCAATATATCGTTAAATTGTTGATGCCTGGGAAGAAACCAAAGAAGCTTACCTGTTTAATACGAATGTTTACGGTCTGTATTAACTCTATGCCCTCTAACCTATATTGACAGGTTAGAATGACATATTTTGAAAAGATTCGGCCAATATATCATGTTTCTCTTTCCGTGAACGTGTATTTACTGACATCTATCTTAAAGTTGGCATGTTGTAATAACTCTTGTGTATATTTAAAGTGTTCAATGCGTCAAGTTCGATCCTTAGAGAATTCTATGATATCATTTAATTCTCGAAGACTTTTTGAATCTTTGTGGTTTTACATAAATTTTTGACACGTTGCGGTATCACCGTTTAGACTGAAAGATATGGTGATAAAATTATACATTCTATGCGATGTCCAGGTTATCATGCATTTTTATCGATATCTGCTTCTTTAATCCGGATCAGCCAATTGGCAGATCTGTTATTCAAAGTGAAAAAATAGATTACTTAATCCCGTGTATTGTGTAACCATCCACACTCTTAAGTGGGTAAGTATCTGATAGCACAACCTTGATTAGTGTCCGTTAATCAACAGAAAATATCTGTGTGTGGCGTTTTTTTACTTTGAGGCTATAGGCCAGGAGTTCTCAACCTGGGGGTCGCAAAAGAATTCTGAAAATATGACGTAATTCATTAATTCAAACGTGTAAAATTGGTCATCCAACATATTTTTAATGCTGGTTTTTGAATAGTTATTCTTCCATTGCATTTGAAATAAAGTTTTTGTAGCTAACTAAATCATTTTCTCCCAAACATTCTAATTGTTTCACTATAAATATATTAAGTCTTTAATAGTACATCCTATTAAACGGGTTGGAGATGGGTAAGTTTAAGCCAACGCCGGTCACAAATACAACAGATATTAGTACGTAGAAAAGAATATGAATTAAAATATTGTGATGGAAAATTGAGCTCAAATAATATTTGATTGTTGTCCACCTTATCTTTGTTCTTTGAGACAAAAGAAGTTGAACCTTATCAAAGAAATAAAATTGTAATTAAGCTTGTAGAACATTTTCACATGCATGATGACATAAAAATGATTTGTTTTTTCGAAATCCAACTAATACTCATTTTGAACTTGCAAGAAATCCATTATGAGTCTTCGTTGAAGATGTTCCAGAAACATCACAGAAACAGTTTATTGAACTCATTAATAGCGATGTTGCCAAAACCGATTTCTGCTCAAATTTACAATTCTGAATAAAGTTTTTAAGTCTTATTCTATTGTATCTGAACCGTTTTTAAGGCTTCCTCTACCATTTCAACCCTCATATGTTTGCAAACCTTCTTTTAAAGCCTTTGGCATATCAAGTCTAAATATAGTATAAGACTTGACGCAGAAGATGACGTTCGTTGTGATATTGCCTAAACAGTCCCAAGAATCCCAGATCTTGTTGAACAACAAAAAGATCAATCTTCGCAGCGATGAGGACTTGGTAGAACATATTGTATAAACAAAATATTATAAATGTAGTTTACATTTTTGCTCAATCTTAGCTAAGGGTTTAAAATTGTGCATAAATATACAGCCTTGATACCGTGATTAGGCTACATTTATAATTAAATAATGCAATTGATAAATAATAAACTTTATTTTTTTAATTACAATCAGAAATGTATTTTGAACAAAAAAGATAATTTTTCGATATTAAACATAAAAAACGTTATGTTCGGTTACTGAAATTCAAAATTTTATCGCGTGTATCACTAATATATACACTGATTATAATTTTTTTTAATTTAGAAACATACAGTTTATTATAACGTCACAAAATTTTTTTTTTTAAATGGGGGTCGCAGCGCTTTATAAAAATGGATTAGAGGGATTAAAGGGGTCGCGGCCCAAAGAAGGTTGAGAACCACTGCTCTAGGCGCTCTCTTCGGACAAGAGCTGGTTCGAACCACATCTGCCTTGAATATCTTGGTTATGATAGTCTTGGTTTCAAAGTTTGTGACAATCTTCTGCACTGCCAAAGATGGGACAAGGATTCTGATATGAATTTTAGATTTGATGAGAAACAGCATTCTATTTTCCAACTGTTCTTCGATAAACTGTGTGAATTATCTGTCATAATCTAATTTGTTTCTTCCTATTCGACAGTTCCCTTTTACGGATGATGCCGTCAACTATTTCATACGCCACAAGAGAGATTAATTGTTAGGTTATAACGAGATGACTTCTATTCTATAATTGCTTCGATCGGATATTCTTAACGACTAGAAATTTCATTTTAGATTCTCTACAGAGATAATAAAAACTGCCGGTTTATAAAACTATAACAATTAAGGGTTCACCAGAGACAGTACTTAAAACAGGATTCGAATTATATGTCTGGTTTTAATTTTTTCTCATCACATATTATAAGCATGGATGGGAAATCTCCCGCACGGAGCCTGACCCAACCCTCATTTGTTGTTAATATTTCTCTAATCTGTTTCAATTGATACAGTCCAACTTGTGAGGGATATAATCATGAGGGCTACGATAATGGACACATACCTCCTGTGACATCTGTGGGGTTTCAATTGTTTATAACACGTATTCCAAGCTACAAGACAATATCTTACTTAGTCAACCCTTCATGTGATTAGGTTTAATTGGTCCGATTTATAAGGGCAAAAATATAAATTTTGTAATGCATTACAAATTTAGGGTCCATAATAATTTCTGACTTATAATACGATGTTTTCGGTCAAAATTATCGTTTGTCGAGTCCAATTTGGTGCGGCTGTTTTTGCCTAAATTTCTAGTCAAATTTAGCGGACAAAAAACCAAATGTCGCTGGAAACTGCCAAAAAACAGCCAGACCAAATGGGATTAGATACACGCTGATTGGGAGTTGACACCTGGTAAGTAATGGCAATATTAAGATTAATTATTTTACAATTAATCAAATTACTAAACCTGCTGTAACCCAAAAATCTCACTCCCAAAAATTCCTAATTTTTTTGGTTGTAAAGAAGAATATTATTGTTCGATTACTGGGTCAACCAGTTGAATAATTCTTTGTTATCTAGTTTCAGGAATTTTTATAATTTTTGTTGATTTATCAGAAAAACTTAATTAATTATTTAAAGGCATATTATTTAATTCAGCCTACTCTTTATAGTCAAAACATATTAATTGACTTTTATTCCACTTAACCGTGGTCATTCCTGTTATAAGCCATCAAGGTGCTCTCGTCTCGCCTGGAGCATTTAATTCACCTTCTACCACATTCAAAGTATCTTAAATTAGGACAGCTTGATCCGAGTATCTCGAGACAACTAACCGGTTCCCGTTAAGCACCTGTTACGTCACTTAAGAAATTATTTGTATAAAAGCACTTTGTCCTCGTCCCATACATACCAATCTTCCATCACGATTCTGGAAGATATGAGAGAGACAACCCTATGTTTGATGTCTGCTATTTATTGTTCTCATTCAGAAATTTGGGTTTAGAAATTGCAACGTCAGGTATCCTGATACAGGTTTCATGTTCATCGTCTATATCCTTCACGGATACATGGTATTTTCTCATGATTTTTTCATCATTATCTCAGCGTTATTTACCATCGTCACGGATGATAGCTCACCATTCATAATAAATTAATCGTTAATGATCCATGGAATCTCTTTTAAGATATTTTTTTGACAAACTCATCGATTTCCTACATGGCAATATCACATCTAATCCTCAGGCTCATACTTTCTGGTCGTAATGGTAGAAAAGAATACTACAATTGTTGATGGATACCACACATATTCAGTCATTTATTCACGCCCTCGTTTCATATTATAGTTTGTTAAAATATCTTTCTTCAGTATCACAGCGTGGCCTGTCTCGTCCCTATAATTATTATCATCAAAAAACAGCCGCCTACCTGCTCTACTTTAGCTCTCAAATTTACACCCAAGCTTATTATAATGGCAGATTTACGTTCGTTTGATTCCATCTTTGGTTTCTTGGATTTTCTCTAAGACGTCTAGTTGATGGCTTAGGTTTCCGTAATTTCAAATTTATTAATTTCCATTGCCAACACAATTATAACATAACTATCTCTATCTAAGTATATGGGTAAGATAAACTCTAATACACATACTTTACACCTGTATGCTCTGACTCAGGATTCTTTGAATCTCTTATGACTTCGAACTCAGTTTAATTGTAAATTCCTACCATATTGCATCTAGTTTTTGAATACATCAAGCGCTCTTTTCAACTCATCTGTTGCTGGAACGTGATCTCTGAATATTCTCGTTAAGATAAGGAGAAATAATGATGTTCGATATAAGATGGGCCGTAGTTTTGAGGACGAGTTAGGGAGAACAGATTTCGGTTGCTGAATATTATCTTTTTAGGTCGAATTTCCATGTATTGATCTTCCACTTTTTCGTATTTTTGTATTTTTGCTTCACAGGAAGACTGAGATCTATATAATCTGTAAGAGCAGACTGATTTAGAGTGGGGTGCCATACTTTATTTTTCTCACAATATTTTAGTTTATCCTTAATAGGGAATAAATAAATTCTCGTTTGTTTATAATTTGGCACATATTGTGCCATCTCTGATCTGTATATTCATTGATTCATAAAATCTGTAGAAGTCTCTTCTGAAAAAAGTTATGATAATTGATATCACTCCCAGTCTTTAAAATGTAAATGATGATAAACATGCAATATTTTTTGGTGTAATCGATGATCAGGGATAAATTCAACGATTGCAATTTTCATACATTCAACTCTTTCTTAACCTATCCCATTTTCCTTTCAAATAATCTGCTCTAGATGGCAAACAATTGTTCTAAACACTGTGTGATTTCGTTCACAGTGGCAAAGCTTCATAAGAATATGAAAATAAGATATTTGCCTAATATGTTATATGATTAGGATATTGGAAGATAAATATCAAGGATAATAAAAATGTTTGTCAAAATGAGCACTTTTAGCGTTCATTGATGAATATTAACCAATTAGTTCCATTTTTCAGAATTACACGGTAGTCAGAATATTGATAAAATCCCTTAAGCATTTATTTTTGTTTCGTTACGATTTACAGCCACCCGCTAACCATGATACGCCGCTAAAATATCACCAGTGAGACATGCACGTCATCGACATTAGGATTGAAGAATTGTACCAGTATTATTTTAACCAGTTGGATGCAATTGATCGAAACCATATCAGGCAAAGTTTTAAGCCATCCGGTTACTTAACCTCCTTGTTTTTATCTAAAAACATTAATGGTCAATTACTGAAATAAATTTCACCCCGATAAGATCCGAATTTTTATTTACGAAATTATTTGCTTTAATTAATTTTCTATGACGAATTGCAGCTCTCCAGTTCTGAAAATAATTTTCTGGCACATGTATTGAATCGCTTATATGCAGATTTTATGATTGATCAAGGATAGGCTGTGTCACAATCTTATAAATCAGATATGAAGTTGTGAGTTCATATCAGGAAACGTCAAGGTTAAAACAGAGATCTATTCAAACTTTGGTAACTGCATTATGATGATCCTAGCATCAGTATTTAAATTTTTTAATTGTGGAGTGTAAGGATCGTTTTAAGTTGTTTTTGGATTATCTGAGTATAAGAAAACTTCTTTAAACTCTTTTGGCGTCTTTTTTGCCCTAAAGATGACTGAATTTTTTTTATTTAACTCGATCCTCTCAAATGACGTCATCAATATTTTTACGTAATATTTCACAAATAAATCATTTTAGCTTTATAATTTTCAAGTTTGATAAGTGTATTTTTCTATAAGCATTGCTTGGTGTATGAATAAACTTATGAGTTGATGACTTTGTCACTAAACTACTTGTTTTTGAATAAAAATTTTGTTTGTCGAAAAAATTAGTCTAGTTTTTACAATATTATTCATCATACAGTAGATATTGTTGATTATTCCATATGGCTTAAAATGATTGATATACGTAATTAAATTTAATGTATAATTTTTTATCTCTATAGAATTCAGCTAAATTACTTCAAAAAAGATACAAGATATTTCGATAATTATTAAATTTAAAATCTTGACATTATGAATACAATGTGAGGGATCTAAGAATATATGTGATGATTTATGTACGCTCAGTAGTAAACTCAGCCATTTTTTAAAGTTTTGACTGATAAAACACATTTCGCGAAAAAAAATTGAACAAAACATGTTTAAGCTGATGGCAGTACAATATAGGAACATCTAATAATAGATGGTAGATATATATTCTATCCATTCACCGACATGATATCATAATTTATCTGGGAAGTTTTAAAATACATTTCGAGGCATCCGAGCATAAATTTGAGACAAAAAAGTCTAAAATAACTTTTTTAACTTTTATGGAAACAAAGCTAAATCCTGTCTTATAATCAGCCGAATAGAAATATGTCACACATACTCAAATCTGATAAATGAGTCGGCATGTCCAATACCATTGATATTTTAACCCAAAGTGGATGCAATTACTCTCGATGAGAGTTAATTGGATACAATGAAAAACTCTGTTAGTGCAGGGAGATCTTGCAGATAAACCATTTTGCGTTTTAATACTTTTTCCGCGATAAATGGTCCGAACTCGGTCGGTTGCATGCCTATTCATAATTCCCACTTAAAAATTCGTTTGATAAATATGGACCATTCAACCAGTACGTAAACTAGCAGACACAGTCACTTTAGTATGATGCAGACTTCTAGTCATTGTTACATTTCGTGATTCTGATCCAAAAACTAGCCTCGTATATTAATTGAAGCATTTTCCAATGTCAAATGTTCCCATTTGAAAATAAAATTTTACAAACATTGCAGATTGTAAGCCCTTTCGCTTATATGACCGCAAACCACAATAGATTTAGTTTTGACATGTATTAAGATGCTGTTTCAGATCAATTCATTTTGGGTAAAAGTTTAGCTAGGTGAGAAAAATTCGATGTTAGCTTTTATTTAATTGTTGGGTGCATTTCTGATCGACTTCGAACAGTTTTGAGTTATAATTTGATTTTTTTACATTCCAAGTAACTAAATGCAAGTGTTCACGATATTTTTCCATGATACTCGTCTTGCATACACACCCCAAACATTAAATGTTTTTTTTAAATTCACATTCATTCTTCATGCGGCCTTTCGTATTCTAACATTATATTTCAATGATTAAATATGCCTTATAAGAATACCGGGTTTCAAAATAACGTTAAATTCTGATAAATCATTCATGTCTACTTAATTTTTAATGAAATTTCACTCCTAAACATATCACATGCCTTATTAGAGATCAGTCAAGCATACTACCGGTGTTTTGAGTGTTAGTTTTTTACTTTCATCTACGCGTAAAAAGTACTTGTTTAACGTATTTTCTGGCATATATACTAAAATCGCAATTAAGTTTCAGTTTAAATCAGAATTATCAAACGCTCTAAATCGTGTTTTGATGCAAGGAAATTTCTCTTGTATTTGGATAAATTGTGTGATTTATCACTGATTTCATGAAAAAAATAAAAGTTTTAATTTGACCAATACGATGAACAACTCAACTGTGAACCTGTGTATATGATTCAAATTTTAAAAAATAAAATTTTCTTACAAAAGGCAATTCACTCAGCCCGTTGTTTGGAAATGAAAACAATGCTTTATCATCAAATTAAAAAAATGTTTTTAGACTGAAATAACAGACCAAATTAGAATGAATATTAAAACAAAAATATTTTTTTCAGTCATTAAGAAATCAAATTCTTAAAAATGTCAACAAAAAACTCGGGGATTTTTTGATATAAATTTGGTACAATATCATTTTTGAAGCAGTCCTCAGATCCAAAATGGAGGTAAACAAAAATTTAAAAACAAGTGTTGGTTCGTGCAGCGGTTAATTAAACACCATACAAACAAATTGATGCATTTTTTATGTAAACATACCCAAGAAACAAGTAAAACGAAACTAACCTACAGCAAACGAGATAGATATTTTATAATAAACATGATCTGTTTCTGAAAAATATGATTCTACGATATCTTCAACAATTGTTTTAAAGACCTCCTAAAACACCTGGTGATATCCGAATTCGACCTGCCTCAGAATATAATAGAAATCCAATAAATAGCGCGCGTGCAATAAGCCGACTATGTGCTACAAAATGGAAATTGTACCATCAATTTTTCCGAATAATTATGGTGGTTTTTGAACAGAAACTCGTTTTCGTGTTTTTATAAATTTACAATAAAGGAGACGGCTGGCCAGAATATTTTATTGAATCCAGTGAATCTTGCATGAACCAAAAAACGACAAAAGTCAAACATTGAATCTACACGTGACAAAAACTGACAGAAACTTAGGTTATAATATTCATATGAATCACAAGTATTAGAACAAAACATTTTAAACCTGAAAGAAAGCAGTATTTTTATATCTAGATATCTGCTTATATCATTGAGAGGGAGCATCAATAGACATAAATTAAAACAAAAATAAGTCTGTAGATGTATCTATATTCTGTCAATTTGTCCGCTTTGGCATGTTGGATCAAAAGAGCCTTAAATCATTTAAAATATACCATCAAAGCCATTCTGACGAGTCACGCACTCAGTCTCAACATCATAACGCATTCCTTCGATATCTTGATGCGCTGGTGCTGGTGCTGGTCGTCGTCTTCTGACATCTCCGTCAACTTTTTGGCGCCTTAACAGACACCAGAGCAAAAGAGCCAGCAATCCACCTCCCACCAGGATTGAAAAAATTGCAAGTGGAACTATCCAAGCTAATGGATGTTCATAAGATGTATGCGTTATCGAAAAACCAGGTCCCGTTCGATCTTCGATGATCACAACACCGTGAAGATCAGGAATACGAGGGCCAGGGCCTTGGTGTGAACTATATATACCGCCTCTCTCGTGCATTAACCTAATGTAGAATAGATTTGACGAGTATTAACGATCTTAAATGATAAATTTGTAATTTCGCTGGAAATAAGGAGACTGCTAGAAATCCAGAAAAATATAGCTATGATGGAACTGTGAAAAATATCAATTCATCGGTATTATCATTAAATCGATATTTAACATTGAGCTTGTTTGGATTATCCATATTACGTGACGTATGTGATTAGGAGCTATTTTATGCTCCTGCGTCATTGCATTAGTGTAAGGATGTATGGATTAATCGTCAAAGAATTACTATTCGTGACGTCACTAGATTATGGATGGGTGGCTCGGAACTCCTCAGATCAATTGACAAGATCGATAACTTATAAAGGTAATATCTTGAGTTTTCATACGATCAAGAAACCAATGTCATAATACATATTATAGATAAGAGAATTATCTTAGATTAATTTACACGTTATCATCGCTAAATTTCGGGTTATTCAGCTGAGCACAACTATTTTAAGACAGTTGTTTTGTACCGGCTTTGAATGCTGCTTTAGTCTTATTCTGGTAGTTTAAATGATTCCGCGAACTTTCATCACACGAATTTGATCAAAAAAAGGCGTATAGAGAAATGTGCGTCTTGTCCACAGTAGTTAAACTTTAAGTAACCCTTTAAAAAATACAATTGTGATTAAAAATCAAATATTTCTTATTAAGTCAAGTTTATTGTTGAAATAATGCGTTTTAGAAAGAAAAATGGATCATATCGACTTCGTAACTATTCTGATTATTCCGTTGAATTAAAATTTGTTCTTGTTTTGAAAGTTGTGGACACCATTGTAAATATTTGGTGAAAAAACATCAACTTTTCTGAATTAGTTGTTATAAAGTTTGGCTTAAGTGGAGAATAGATAACTCCAGTCGAGTCATATCGTAAATGTTCGCTATTTGCTCATTTTCTGTTATTTTGAGTTGCCTACAATTTTTAGAACGCGCTATTATGGTATAAGAGTTGGTTTTTATCTATTTGTTAGTTTTCAGCGTCGCTTGACGTTCAATATAGATGTTAACTACGTGCATGCTCAACCACTGATTAATGGCGTGTTTTTTTTCCTTTTCCTCCATTTTTATTCTAAATTTTTATTTGCGTTAAGTTGAGTATAAATATACTTATTTTGGTCTATATTATCCATTATTTTTAGTATATTATGCCGAAGTAAACACCAGAGGCATAGTCTGAGGATGGGAGGTTTAAATAGAGGATATAATGATATAATATAGTAAGTGCCTGAGATTTTATGAAATAATTATGTAGTTATGAAATTTGCTACTGTGAACCTTACTTTGAAATTTTAAATAAAATAGAGACATCTTCAAAACGATTCTATCTTATAAGCACACATTTTATCAAAATTGTACTGATTAGCATTTTTATTATCTTTTTAACATGAATAATCAAAGCCCTCAATTATTATCACAAAATATTTCAAACGAAATCTTCTATGGATGTTAGAATAATTGTAAAATAACATGTTTTATTTGATTTAACTAATTTTGTGTAAACATTCGTTTTATTTCATTAATTGTGCTTTCGAAAACCGCTTCTTTGAACTTGTTTCTAAATACAAATTCTCCCAGGTATCCAAAAACCATATCTCTTTGTTTGTTTCGTATGTGAGAAAATAATCTTTTACATGCCCCCCCCCTCCCCCCAAGTAGACTCAATGCGATTTG
>JWZT01002080.1:214977-230465 GCA_000827895.1 Thelohanellus kitauei
GCAGCAGAGCGTTCGACGCCGGAATCCGTGAAAATTGACGGTGAAGTGTTCGCGATAAAACGAGCGTCAAGCAACCGGCCTGATAATTTTGACATGTCATTATTGAGGAAAATTGTTCAAGAAGAGATGAATAAAAAAGTGGAAACTAAAAGGTACAATACTAACAATCAACAACGGTGTTATAACTGTGGTCGACTAGGCCATATTGCTAGATATTGTTATTATCGCCGCTACATCATGTCTTATTTTGTTAAGAGTGCAGTGTCCACAGAGGATCATCCTTCTCGTAGCTTAAATACATTATCTATGTTGGTTGACTCCGGGGCTTCTATATCTGTGATTGATGTATCTTTGCTTAAGGAATTGGATTTTGACAAACTGACCAGGACCAGTCACAAGATAACTAATGTCAGTGGACAGCTGATGCCTTGTTTTGGTTACATTGACTTGGTTTTGACTTTCAATAAACGTGGTTTTCCTCATAAGTTTTTGGTATGCCGCAATTTAGAAATAAAATGTATCATTGGCTCCGATTTTCTGGATAGGTATGGTTGCATTATTAGTTTTATTGATAATACGCTTCAAGTCGGAGATTGTTGTGTTAAACTTGATAAAAGCTGTCGAATGTCAATTGACTATCTTTCATTACCGTTGAAATCAGACCACTTATCGCCTACTGAAATAGTTTTATCCCATGTCCCAGAATCACAAAAATCTGCCTTCATTGGTTTACTAAAAAAGTATTCAAGCCTTTTATCTGCTGATAAAAATCATGTGGGGTGTACTAACGCGGTGATGCATAAAATAAATACTGGAGGTGCCGAACCTTTCAAGCAAAGACTCAGAAAATTTCCTATTAAGCATATTGAACAACTGAGAGAAATCGTTGATAATTTACTGAAAGATGGAATAATCGAGAGAACCGAAAGTCCCTGGGCATCAAATGTGGTCTTAGTTAAAAAGAAAGACTCTACGTGGCGACTTTGTGTCGATTATCGACAACTCAACTCATTAACCCTGAAAAACTCGTATCCTTTACCACGCGTCGATGACGTATTAGAATCTTTAGCGGGAGCAAAGTATTTTTCCAAGTTTGACCTTTTGAGTGGTTATCATCAAGTTCAAGTTGCTTATGAAGACAGGCAGAAAACTGCTTTTATCACCCCTTTTGGACTTTTCCAATTTACTCGTATGCCTTTTGGGCTATGTAATGCCCCCAGTACATTTCAAGCATTGATGGATAGAATTTTGAAAGAAGCCATTGGGCGCTACTGTATGGTTTACCTCGACGACATTATTATTTACAGTAAATCCCTACAAGATCATATTAATCATATAGAAAGAATATTTTCTATGTTAAAAAAAGCGAACATTACAATAAACTATAAAAAATCACGGATTCTTGTGGAAAACTTTAATTTTCTTGGACACGTGATATCTCAAGCTGGAATAACTACTGACCCTGATAAGTGCAAAGCAGTACAAGATTGGAGTGTGCCAACCTCTAGGAACCAGCTACAACAGTTCTTAGGTTTAGCGTCTTATTACAGAAAATTTGTCAATAACTTTGCCAGAATTTGTCTACCCTTATATGAACTGCTAAAAAAAGAAGTCCGTTATAAATGGACTAATAAATGCCAGGAAGCTTTTGATTATCTAAAAGAAGCGTTAACATCTCCTCCTATTTTAGCCTACCCCGATGTTAGTAAGAGGTTTTTATTAGACACTGATGCAAGTGGAGACACCATTGGAGCGGTCCTTTCTCAGGAATCGAATGAAGGAGAACGAGTTATCGCATATGCAAGTCGCAATTTATCGAAAACCGAACGAAATTACTCTATTACAAAGAAAGAATTATTGGCTTTAGTATGGGCCACTAAACATTTCAAAGCGTATTTATATGGCCAACGTTTCATGATAAGAACTGATCATAAGTGTTTACAAAATTTACGCTCATTTAAAGAAGTTGAAGGCCAGATGGCACGATGGTTAGAACATTTATCATTATTCGACTATGAAGTGCATTATAGAAAAGGGTCATCTCATGGAAATGTTGATGCATTGTCTCGAAAACCATTTAGCATTAATGCAATTGAACTTGGAGAATTGGAAATTAATACGCTAAATCGATCAACTATTTTACAAGAACAAAACTCTGACGATGTCCTTAAGGAAGTAAAAACTTGGATTAGTAGCAATTTCGCTCAACCTATCGCGTCGCGCTCTAATCAAATTCTGAACCATTACTGGGACATACGAAACCAGCTTGTTGTATATGGCGATATTTTATACAGAGCGATGCATACTAGCGAGAACAGTATACGCTTGAGAGTAATAGTCCCGAATAGTTTAATACCCAAAATACTAACGGTTTTTCACGACGACCAGATTCACGCTGGACATTTAAGTTACGATAAATCGTTTCAGAAGATAGCTAAGCGTTTCTATTGGTACCATATGAAAAACGATCTTATCAATTATTGCAAATCCTGCGTAAAATGTAGTGAAATAAATAATGCTCATACGAAACCAAAAGCTCCACTACAAAGCGATATTTCATGTCGTCCCTTTGAACGAATTGCTATGGATTGTTTGGGCCCGCTGCCTATTACATCTCGGGGAAATCGGTATATAGTTGTTGTTTCTGACTATTTCACTAAATGGACTGAGGCGTTTCCTGTTCGAACAATAGAATCTCGGACTATTGCGCATTTACTTATCGACAATTTCGTATGTCGATTTGGTGTTCCGGAGTTTTTGCATACAGACCAGGGGACTAATTTTGAGTCAAAACTTCTTTATGAAATATGCCAACTGTTAGGAATTAAAAAAACCCGGACTACACCTTATAATCCATCCTCCGACGGAATGGTTGAAAGATTTAACAAAACAATAGTGTCTATGATATCAAAATACGTGGACCAGTATCCCGATTGGGATAATTATTTACAGAAGTTGATGTTTACTTGTCGCCCTTCTAGTCATAAATCTACAAAGTATTCGCCTTACGAAGCCGTTTTTGGGAGAGAACCAAGACTACCAATCGATCTAATAATTAAACCCTTTCAGCTCAAAAATGGAATTTATGAGGATACTGCCACAAAGTTATCAAATCGCATCAAAAAGATCCACGAAAAAATGAATGATAATTTGAAGCAAAACCACACGAATGTTGAAAATTACTTTAATCGATTCTCAAAGAACAATGAAATACGTGTAGGGCAGAATGTCATGATCAAAAATTTTAATCAAAAAGGAAAATTTGATAAAAAGTGGTTAGGACCGTTTAAGGTAACTCGTGTACTAGGTCCTGTGACTTTCGAAATATCGGATGGGTTCAAATCAATTGTCACGCATCATAATTCCTTGAAACCCTACATCGAAAGATATAGCTATTTGAAGTTTCCATATCAAGCGACGCAACAATGTGAGGATCCAAACACCGAAAGTGACTTACCCGCACAACCAGCTCCTGATAGAAGATACCCAGCAAGAACACGCACTTACCAACCGTGGTACCTAGAAGCCGTACAAACTGACGATGAGTCTCCTTCCGAGGGAGGGGGAAGTGTTAGCGATGGGGACTGGGACCCAAGGCGTGATAGATTAACTTAATTAATAGATTATATTAATTATTATTGCTATCCTAATTTATGGATAAGGAACCTTTAGAACAAGAGCCAACATTTACTTTTTTCGTTCATTTAACTGACGTGAGGAAACCCAAATTGAACTGCAGAAAAACCAAATTGACATACAGAAAAAACAATTTGAATTGAAAACCGCCGCTAAATAAACATGGCGCGCCAAATTGAACTGCACAAAAACAAAATTCACCTACAGAAAACTCAAATTCACCTAAAAACCCTGTAATTAAAAACCAGGATTGTTTATTGCATTATTTCTAAATCTAAGATTATATGGAATTAAATTTAATCTAAAACTTAATAGGGACATTATTCACCAGATCTTTATTATCATTTGTAAAACGGGATCCAGAGTTTTGAACACAATATCACCATATTATGGCGACTTAGGAGATAGAGAGTGAAAATATGAACACAAATTAGTAGAAAACAAGATGCATGCCCACTCTAAGACTTCGGAAACGACTTTTGGTTTCTCTCGGGTTAAATAATTTGAACATACACAAATTTCAGGCATGTTTTTTATCACCCAGAATCAATAATATGCTAGTTTTAGCATTATCTATTTCGCGTGTCACCGCAATTAATCTATACCACTTATGTGATAAATTTGCCAAACACCCACTTTTTGAGATACATGGTATAACGTTAATGACCGAAATTTATCGATTTTGATAATACATTAATCAAAGATACTTCCGGTAGCAGTTATGCGCTTGCGTGATATTATTTCATAAGTCTGTGAAAGCTTAAGATATGGCCTGAGACATTCATTAATATTGTAAACGAATCCGATCCGTTACGAGATACATGCATCAAAGATCGAATTAAACAGTGACGTCATCGCCAAGATTTCTTAGACGATAAATACATTGAAGACCGATCTTATGAAATAAGCACACAAAATATCACGCCTTACGACACACATTACTGCCCCATTACTGACGAAAATTCAGATTCGATTAATATTAAAAATACCATTTTCATCAGAATGCCGATCATTTAATGATCGATCACACTTATATCAGAAATTTTTTATGATATTCGATTATTCTCTTATTTTAGCAGATAATTTAAGATCAGCTATCGCTGAAGACTGCTAATACTCGTTTTAATACGTTATACGTCAGCTCAATGGACCAGACGATCGGTATTTATTTGATCTCAGAAAGGTACAAATGCTCGTAACCATGTTTCTCCTCGTTTCCACGTCTTTAATGATGTGATGGAAAATCATTGGGGTCCACGTCCGGGTCCACATTTTATACGATTCGACAATCATTATTTTCATCCACATTTCGATTTCCCTCATCTACCTCCTATGCATTATACTCATCCCCTCTTCTGGATAGTTCCTCTCGTAGTTTTTTCAACATTGATAGGATGTGGTTTGTTTGTTATAATACTCCTTTTTCTGTTGTGGCCAGAAACTTTTGAGAGAATTTTCAAAAGACGACGACCAGCGCCCACAAATGTCGAAGTGTTGCGATATGATGTTGAGAATCAGTATGTGACTACTCATCAGAGTGGCTATATAGGTAAACTTTTATTAGTAAAAGACTCATGCCAACCAAATTCTCCAAGCTTTCAAATTGACAGAATATAAACATATCTGCGAGCTTTAATTTAGTTGAATTACTTATTTTAGTTGAATTACTTATTCTAGTTTGTGTTCATCTTCATGTCAAATTAGAAAATATTGAGATAATAAAATACGGTTTTCTAACAAGTTGGATTTCTTTTTCAGTATTAGCGGTCGGAATGAATATTACAGCCTGCATTTGTCTAATTCGTATGATTTATCGACTTTAATCGTAAACTTTTTAGCAACTTTTCTTTCATATAACCTGTGACGGATTCATTACTATTTTGACCGTTTCCGACAATTTTTTTCTGCTGCAAGGGAATGATAGAACAACTAAAGGTGCAACTTTTATAATACACATTTTGAAGTGCGATTCAGTCATCGAGTATGATCAATTTGGACAATGGATAAAAAAATAGTTTTTATTATGAATACCGCCTTCGAATGAATCTTGACATGTATCGATACGGCTCCTGCGCTCATCCTTGACAGTCTGTGTGTAATATTTTGATTGCTGCTGCTTGTATTACACTTAAAAGTTGGGGCGAATTATTCTGATTCATGGCTTTTAAGATTTTTTTTCCTTTTTGAGAACAATAGTTCTATCGGGTTCATAATGCCTTACCTGTGAAACCATAAGGGAAAAATCTGAGACATCAAATATATTCTTACCCGCTTCCTAGCCACAGTTTAACCTGTAAGAACTGTTGTTCTCAAAATGGAAACCATCAGTAATGTCCATGAATCAGAATAATTAACCCAAATTTTTGAATGTAATACAAGCAGCAGCCAACATATCCAGGCTGTCAATGGTGGATTCGAATCTTATCGATTCATATCAAGATCCATTCAAAGACGGCATTTAAAATAACAAAATTGATTATTATGATACTTAAAAATACTTTTTTTATCCATTGTAAGTATTTCTCGTACCAAACAGCCAAATTGATCTTATTGCTTTTGACTGTTCCGAAAATCGACCAAATTGAACTTCAAAAGGTGTAAACCCCGGTAGCTTATTCATAAAAATTGATAAAAAAAGAGCATCGAGTTTTTAAGAGTTGCTTTGGTTTATTAGTATTTTAACTATTGACATCATTATTTTTGTTTCATATTCATCGTAATTCTGTCTCTTATTTCCGTCTAAAATCTTGTTATTAAATGTGAAAATAAAGCAGTGGTTTCATATCAAAATTTATGTCCGTAAATTTCATTTTGATGGATGATTTTATCATCTGAAATTGGAATCAAATATATAAGTTCGCAAATGGGTTGAGCTTCATTTTGATTTTTGGTTAAAATATGCATTATTTCTTTAATTGGCTAAAACTTGGTTCTTTTTCAGAAATCATTATGAATTTATTTATTGTTTAAAATGATTTACAACGTTTGTAAGTTCTGATTTAAACGGGAATTAAATTTCAATTTAAATATCTTTGCCAGAATAAGTGTTATTTGAGTTCAGGTGTTTAAAATTACTTTATATGCGTTGTTGGAAGTAAAATAACAATCTTGAACAAAATAATAGTTTGTATAACTCATCTCTATCAGTATAAGACATATGAATACGATTAAATCTTATTTTAACAGAAGAAAGGCTGCTACGAAAATTAACGAAATTAAATAATTATAAAATTTTCATTTTTAGGATTCTATAGAAGACTGTAATCTTGAAAGAGTTAAGCCACCATTAACTTCTAAAAATCTAAGTGCAGCGTTTCCCGTGAAAAGGCCGACTTTTGATCATGACATTCAAATATTCTGCTCTGAATTTATTATAATCAGTACAGGATAAAGTAAGGGAAGATTCTTGCTGTTTAACTAAATATTACCTCTGTAAACGACTGCCGATACTCGACTCGCGAATTTAAATGCAAATTCTCACGAGCTTTAAAGATAGTATCTTTATAAATCTTAAATTACTTTTAATAATAAACACAACGTCGGAACCTTTGAATGGCATCATCTGAAATTCGGCCTTTTTTCAAGGGAAATGGTGCAATGTAAAAATTAAGTTAACCAAAACTGTTCGAATAATTCGATATTGGAGCGGCGTAACAACTTGAATCAACGGAAACCTCGTATTTTTCACACCGAGCTTAACTTGTACCCTTAAATTGAGCGCAAGGCCATCTTAATAAAATAGCCAAACTAAATTTACTGTGGTTTGCATCCAATATGACCGAAAAGGTATATCATTTGCAAGCCTATATTTATAAAATTTGATTTTCAAATGGGTGAATGTCACATTGGCAAATGCTTCAATAAATATACTAGGCTAATTTTTGGATCAAAATCACGAAATGTAGAAATGGCAAGGTGTCGACATCCTATCAAACCGACTCTAACGGTAATTTTTTGCAATAGGCTTTTGTATGCTCGATACTTATCAAACGAATGGTTAATTAGGAATTACACATTGACACACCAAAAACCGAGCTATAACCATTAATCGAGGGAAAATGAGTTAACACAAAATATTTTTACTGAAAGATGATGCAAGATCTCAGTGCACGAACTGACTTTTTCATTCTATCTTATAAAACTTTACCAAGAGTCATTACATCAATTCATCACTAAAAAATCAATGTTATTTACTGGCCTCACCATTCATCTTATCTTAAAATATTACATGTTTTCTTGATCTCACCTAAGATAGAATCTAACTGTGACACCAAAAGTTTGGTGAGTGATTTTGAACAATAATTATCTCAAATTTATGCCGAAATGTTTTGTAATGTAATATCGAACCTCGCAGCCCGATTAAGACAATGTTGGTTAAGAAACCCATATATTTAACATCTATTATTAGATTTTCATATATTATCTTGTAATCAGCTTTAAAATTCTTTTTTTACATTTTTCTTCTAAACTAGTTTAATCAGTGGAAACATTAGAAAATTTTAATATTAGAACTCTGTCTGTATGTGTCATCTAATATATTCTCAAATCACCCACATGCTATCCATAATTTGCTGATTTTAATTCAAAACACGTCGATAGATCTTTTCTCTTTTAAAAATCAACTGAATTAAAAGGAATAAAAAAATTTAATCATAAATTACACCACCAGCATTAATTATCTTGAGCTATATTGTTTTTTCAAGCTATTTTATGTATGAAGAATTCTGTTATAGAATTTCAGAGAATCGTATCAACCAACAAAAATTTTATACAACAAGTATAAAAACTTGATAATCCTACCCTTCGTTTATTTATAAAAAACGCAATGTTTACAAAATATACTTTGAAATCTTGAAAATTACTAATGTAAAAGGACTGATTTTCTAAATATAATATTTATTGTCGTTTTATGAGATCTTGTAAAATCAGACAAAAATCCTGCAACAATTATACAGACAATATATTCGAATATATTTTAAAGATATTAACAGTCTCAGATCATAAAAATATAATTAAAAGCCATCCTTACATTCCACTACGCACAGCAGTCAATATTTGTGCTAGGATCATCATTAATGTCCTTCACAAAGATTGATTACAGATTTTTTTAATCCAAACTTTTCCTGATATGAAATCCCGACCTCATCGTAGACATTTAAGATAGTGACACATCGAGATTACCCATCACAAATCAATAAATTTCAATCAAATGATTAAATCGATGTGCCAAACAGTTATTTTTAAAGCTGGAGAACATCTAATCATTCTATGAAATAAATCAATTCATAATTTTATCAACAGATGATTTTAATCTTATCTGAGTGAAATTTACTTCTGTAGCCGACCATAAATAAACTTTCTTTTTTAATAAGACGCAGGAGGTCAAAAGATATAATTGCTCGACAAAATTCTCTGATATAATTTCGATCGTGTTTATTTAGCCGGATATAATCGAAGTGACATTCTTTTATCCTGTTGTTGATGACGAACATACTTCAGTGCCCAACATTTATCTGAACAGCATGGTTATCACGGGCATAAAATGGTTACAAATAAAAATAAGACAATAGGCCTCCTTTAAACTTACTTTTTGTAATTGTGAAAAATGAAACAAATTGGTAAATATTACTCAACTCAAGCTAAAAGTCATCTTTTTGATATAATGTTCATAATTCCATTATATACAATATATTACCTATACGATTTCAAGCTCTTACAACGGATTTTGCTCATATTTTTATTTCCTACTTTTAAAAGTTCCACATGATGATGCACATCGTATCAGGCTGATAAGAATTTCTATGCCATCGAAAGGCAGATTAGATTTTCTGAAAATTGGAATGGATAATACATAGTATTCACGAAATGTGAAAATATTTCCTGACTTCTCCAGATTAGTAAAATGATATCCATTATCATAATTGATCACAGCCAATTATGATTTTACGCCGCATGAATTTTCAGATTGGATATGCCTCAAATGGTGTACATCTATGAATAAACCAGTTTTCACTCTTCTGCTATGGAAAATCAACCTAAATCTCGTTTAAAACAAAAAAAGGAACTATTGTAGTTCATCATAAATCAATCTGGCTTTGTTCTAGATTTAATAGGTTCTATCCACAATGCGAAGTTAAAAAAATATATGCAAAACTGAAAGAATCAGAAAATGGAGATTCTCAATAAGTTCATATTAGCATTAACCATCCAAAATAAGTTATTTCAAACCTCTGCTCATAAAATCGAGTCGTCGTACGATCAACGTCAATATTTCTCATTATTTTAACGAGGATATTCATGGGTCTGATTCATGAAATATAATCTTAAAAAGGCCCACTTGTGGATTTAAAAAAGGACTACGGTTGACTCCTGTTAAGTCCACAGCCTCGAGACCGGGCAAAAACGTTCACTTTACCGAAGTTGACTGTACGTAATTATGCAAGAAATTACAAAAAGCATGATTTGATTGTCAAAAGATATTTAAAAGGACTACACCAGTATGACACTGAACTGTCAATCAACTAGCATGCAATGTTATAGTGAGAGTCAAACATATATCAAAATGCTACTAATCACCCCTTCCTCGTTTCAATTAATAACAAATAAAGTATGAATCCTTATACGTCGCTAAGAATCACGGGTTGAACGAACATTATCGAACCTCAATCACTTGCCAAAATGTGGGCATATTCAACATATCTCGTCAATACAATTTCGCAAAATGAGTCAATTTATTTCCAAAGTAAATCTATTAAAACCAAAATAAGTTAAATTCGCCAATCTAAAGAGCATCTAAGCTACATAGAAATATCAAGTGAAAATATCGTTAGTGTTTAGAAAGTTCAGAAGGTTTGAAGGGGTGGGACAATCTGATTTGATAAAATATCCATCCTAAAATGTTAAATATGTATTTACATGTGTACGTTTTAATTTAGATTTACGAGTTATTAACTCTATTTAATGAAAGATTCAACCTGAAATCTTTATGATACTTTTGGGACTGGGCGATGGACACAGAATGTTTGGGCAGATACTTCAGGAATATTTACTCCATCCCAGCCCATAGTGATTACGAGACACTATAGCTGATTATCAAAACTAGCACTTATGATAACGATAATTACACACTTTATGGTACTTTTATCACAGTTATATTACCCTTATAATCATTATCCCCGTTATTATTCAACTTTAATAGCTCCTATTTGGTCTATTGCCGAAGGTTGTGAATTCTCGTTTACCAAATTAAACTAACTAGGAATGATACATGCTCAAAGACCACCTCAGAGACCGTCATTTGAAGAAAGTATTGAGGACCCCTTTAACCCTTTTAATCCAGACGAAAGAAATATACCACAGTCTCCAATCTATATAAAATATGAAGAATCTTCGATTCCCGTAAGTTGGATTGCTCCACTCGTCATTTTGTTGGCTGTGATAGGAGGCGGTTTGTTGGTTATATTGATCCTGTTTCTCTTTAACCGAGAACGATTCAATAACATTTTTACAGGGCCACGTCCGGAATCTGAAGATGAAGCCGATGAGATGAGTGAACCTAAACAACAAAAATCTTCTCTCAGGCAGGGTAAAAAACGTGGCAAAAAACATACAGGTAATCTTAGACAACATTAGAAGGTTCTATTGATCAAAACAAACAAAATAAGGATGAAGAACAAACATAAACATTGTAGAATGTTAACGTATCTATACCCCCATTTAAATGTTTTCAGAAATTTTACTAGCGTGATTATTCATCAACAATTAATACGAGAAATATTGAACATTATAAAAAGGTGCCTTCATATAATCTTCTTCGTTTTAAATATCGGTGGTTGAGGGTTAATATAATTCTCAAATGTAATTCCCTGGATTTAATTTTTTGTAGATGTCGTTAATAGGGTAGATATTTTAGCAAATTTTCGTTGATAAACACTTCTGACCAATATCGGAACATGAGGAGGTTAGCTCGGTGGTGGATTCAAATTTTTTTTGAACCTCCTAGCGGTAAGCTTAATAATAAATCCTATATAATTTGCCATTATTAATGATTTTACGTCTAATTGGCGAAATAAATGGTCCTCATGATGGTAAAGGAAGAAACTTTTTTATGAATTTAGATATTGTCATCCTGTTAATATTATTATGATTGAAGACAAATGCAAAAGCAGTTCCCTTGAGAGAAAATGAAGTTCAGTGCCTCGCAATCGATTACCAATTTGGCAAGAAGAGTAGTTATTTTTCTAGTTCATTAATTAAATCTTATAGAAACGACGTTGAATTTGGTTACTTAAAATTCTTAGGTGATATTTTCTCTTATACACCTTAAAATCTGAGATTCCGTGTGATTGTAGATGTTTATTTAATTGGTGGATGTAGTCAATTACATCGTACAGTTGATTGAGTGCAATAGCGCTGTTTAATTTTCTTGACGAAAGGATCTAACTAAGAATTCAATTAAAATCAGGTAATGTGAGAAAGAATTAATTTGGCAGACATCGAAATTGTATTTATTCGACCATATTCTCTTTTTTGAAATTGATTAAATGTTTTCAATCGATGGAAACGCAACGTTAAATCCTCTCTTCCAATAAATTAAACAAACGCTAGTAGGTATCGTATTATTTTCCTTTCAGAAATATGCCGAAATGATACGATTAAAATCAATTCGATTACACCGTTCTCACAACGAAAACTGTAGTTAAACAACTCTAAATATAGAAAGACAGCAAACTACACGGAACTATAAGTATTGTTTAATTTCTCTCCAAATATGTTCATCGCACATTTAGACTATAACAAAACGAGTCCTTAGAACTTAACCTAATATGATTTAAAATTTTCCATGAATTCATCCATCATAAAAGGAAATTTGTCTGTTCTTAGAGAGCGTCAGTAAATCTTTCTACTGAATTAACAACCTTTGATCAAGAAATATTCGCCTCGCGTTTTAATAACCACAAATTGGTCGTCATAACAGCCTTGGTTAATATTTGATCAAATGTGTCTCTTCTCTACATCATTGGTATGCATACTCTGGACTAGGGGCTGAAATATATACATAGAACAAACTCCTTTCACGTAATAATGATTGGACACTAAGAACACTCATATAACCATAATTTTTATCACAACGACGATGTTCAGTACTGTTTCGAAAAATGATATAGTTAAACCTTCAAAGTTATGGACTGTTTTATTTGTGTTATGTCCGCTTCTAGAAGTCTCTCTTTCGTTTTCAGATTCTACTTTGCTCTCATGTTATATTTGGCTGGTTTCGAATGGCTTTTGTTCAATTTCATCTGTGATAAAACCGTTTACCTGTCGTTCATAAACATACATGTCTGTGTAGGCAAGGGCATTACCATCCTGATTGTCAAATATATCCGGAAATTTTCTTTTGGAGTCATAAATCAAATTCATAAGAAGAAGAATTAGAGTTCTTAAAATTTCTAGAGATCCGGATGTTCTTGCGAATATTCTGCACTCACATTGTTCATCGACAATTAGCGGATAAGACAATATTCTTGAGTCATCCATTCTGGTCAAATTGAAAAAATCATGAATTCATATGTCATGACATGCACAGAGCCTTATAGAATAGAAGGGCGTCAATGTCCTGATTCTTTTGCAATAATTAAAAAGTGGGATTGTGCCGAACCCAGACTGGCCTGATTAATACATCAACAACTGAAGTTGGGTCAAATACCGTTAATATTATTTGCATGTTGTTAATCAAACTTATTTTCGCATAGACGTGATATTCAGACTGTTTAAGCATTGCTTCATATAAAGCGTAAACGTGAAATGAGCCGGCCATCTTGAACCAGCCATGTTAACATATAGCCTATCATTTCTATTGCTTCTAATCAGTAATATCTCAGCTCAAACTAACTCACTCCCAGAATCTTTGGAGAATCTTCTCTCGACCCATTCAGATATATGACAGAAATACAAAAGGAAGCCGCAAAAATTAATGAATATTCTGGAATAAAGACATTGACTAAGGCTGTGTGCATCCAAGGAATTCGTTTGACAATGAACGCCTGTTATTCCCGAAACTCGAATTCTTTACTGCACAGTTCTTATGTGAATAATCGAGTTTAACTTCAGTCGTTCTCTTTTCCCATGTACATAATTTTTTTTACACGCAGTATAATATTTTTCGCGCGATGAACAGGGCTTCATCGTTTTTCGAATTTCAGTTGTGTGAAATCTATTGGAACGTTACTACAGTCTCAAATTAGAGCAGATCCTATGTCTGACTCTTCGTGGAATCACGACATTTGGGCTCCCAGGTATCAAACGATGATAAAACGCGATGAATCAGCAACTAGAATCTCTTCCACGAAATTGTGGTGTTCAAATCTTCTTTAGTCTGAGGAAATTATCAATCAATGGCTGCGTTATTTTCAAGAATATACGTGGTTAGATAGGTTTAAAATTATTCTCTTCAATCAGATTTCAAAAACTGGCCCCCTTTTCTGTAATATTAAAATATTTTTTGATATGATCTTTAATTCGTGGTAATTATATCTTTATAATCTCTAATTTGTTTGATAGAATTCTAACAAATCCAAGGTTTGTGAATTTGTCTTAGTTTATTTTGACCCCAGAAATTTATGTTTCTTTTGGGATATCCACAACCAAATAATTTTCGGCTAATTTCTCGTAGTCACATTGACACAAGTAGTAAATTAGCTGAATGTTAGATTATGAGACATTAAACAAACATATATTCACGCGAATAGTGAAACATCGTAACAGTTAAAATATACACACAGCTGGAGAGCTATTTTCCCTCTAAGGTGCGCCCCGTGCGCGGCCGCGCACAAAAAAGAATACTCCCGCGCACGAGTTTTAGGCCTCCGCGCACAAATTTTTTGACCTAGATGCAGAAACGCAGACTTTGGTTAAATGCAAAGTAGCTTGACTATTTAGTGTCGTAGCTTAAACAGAGGCTCTTGAATCGAATCGTTATAACCAACAACTCGTTGAAGCTACTTTATGTGTATTTTTTTGTGTAAACCTTAACATGCAGACATAATACTCTAAATTTTTCAGTCTGCGCTTGATTAATTTGTCATAAATTCAAAAAATATCAATGTTAAATAAGTGATTTTATATAAAAATATTTGTTCGATTCTTTAAATATTTTGATAATTAGAAGTTGTAATATACCATCCTAAAATTTTTTACACGTGTCTGTTGCTCTTAAATTATCTTCGAAAATAGTTTTGAGAAACTAAACAATGAATCATGAAATATTTACAAAAATATACCAACGCTCTTAAGAAATTCTGTAAGGGATTGAGCAATGGTATATCCATTTATAGAAAGACTTTAATTCCGCCCACTGTTTTTTGTTCATTAATGTTTATTAAATAAATTTTAGGTTTCATGATTTTTTAAAAAATTTAGCAGATCAAGTTGAGTATATGTTTACTTATGTTCGACATAATTTTCCTGGCATGCCAAAATAAAATCTATATTATATTTGGAGCATTCACATAAAATGACTCAGGAATAATTTAAATACTTGAGAAGAATATGGAAAGTACCAAATTACGATACATGAAATGGTTTTCAAAAATTCAACTGTGTCTATATACGACAATGATTTTAGGAACAGTTTTTGGAGTCTGCTTTAAAGTTAAAAGCCGAATTAATATAAAGATTTCGTATAATTTAATTTCTTTATCAACTCTATGGCCAAGATAAAACGAAAAATGTTTTTCATGCCCGATTATAATTTAAAAAATGTTTTATTTTATTACAACACCATTAATTAAACCTTTTATCAGTTCGACATATTTCCATATGCATAATTGTATAAGTGATGTTATAAATTTTCA